>JABFAF010279675.1:2983-31130 GCA_013677275.1 Gossypium schwendimanii
GTGCTTAAAGAGATTCACCCCTACCAACAAAAACACTAACAGTCAATCCCACAATTGAGTGATTACTATTGAATTTAACTAGCCGGAGTAGAAAATACGAATAACAAAATCAAACTACAATGGTACTTATGAAATCCACGATAGCATATTGATTAAAAAGAACGATCCATAACGAACTCGCATCAAGGTTTAACCCAAAAGCGATTAACCTCTCACCTTCGATCAATGGATAGAATTTTCCATACGATAAAGAACACTGATTGGTGACCACAGATGTTGAAACCTCCCCCTTACGTCATATACGAAACACATCAAAAGGGAAGTTATTAAAAAGAAACAAATTACCTACTAAGACTTACCAAACCCTTGACAATTGGAATTGGGAGACTTGATTTCATCAGAACTTAATGCGATGAACGAAGAAGAAAAAGAACAACGACGGGAAGGGAGAGATTCCTAGTACAACTTCTGCAAATGAAAAGAGAAAAAGATAAACTAATGGCCAAAATCGGCAAGAATGAAGCAGCAAAAGAAACTTTTGTAGAGGTTTAGCAGAGCTGGGGGAGAAGAAATGGCAGAATGATGGAGGAACTTTGGGAATTTGAAAATAAAAAATAACAAAAATAAAAATAAAATAAAATAAAAAAGAAAATTCAGCCCCATTATCCTTAAATCCCTCAAATTTCTCCTAAAATCATCCAACCACTCCCACTATCCAAAGCTCTAAATTTTTTCTCACTTCCCACTACACCTCCACCACTTCGGCATTTCAGTTCAGTTCAGTTCAAACACTTCACGACACCACTAGTAAAAATAAATCCCTTGTTTGCACAAGGACTCGAACACCAGACTTTCAGCTTATTTACACTCCACTAAACCACCAGACCAGTAGACCCATTCTAACATATTTTACCAACATTTAATTATAAGCCTACTGACTAGTGATAGGGCTTTGTTTAGAAAAATACAAAAATTTTCCCAAAACAATGCTTGACCTTAAGACCTCTCACAAGGGCTCAAAGCACTTAACCACAGAAGCAGATACACAATTGTGTCATAAATACACGAAAACAAATATACAAAATTCGGGGCATTACAACTCTACCACCTAAAAGAAAATTTCGACCTCAAAATTTTACCTGATCAGAACAGATGAGGATACTGCTGACGCATCGCATCCTTAGGCTCCCATGTGACCTCTTCAGTGCTATGATTACGCCATAGAACCTTAACCAGTGGGATGAATTTTCTCCTCAGAATCTTTACATCGCGATCCAATATCTAAACTGGCTCCTCCTCGAAGGTCAGATCTGGCTTAACCTCGATCTTCTCAATAGGAACAATGTGCGTGGGATCAGAGCGGTAGTGCCTCAACATCGATACATAGAAAACATCATGAATTTGGTCCAAATTCGGAGGTAGCTCTAACTGGTAAACAACCAGTCCCACTCGTTTTAGTACGCGATGGGGTCCAATAAACCTAGGGCTCAACTTGCCCTCACGACCAAATCTTAGTACATTCTTCCATGGCGGGACTTTAAGAAAAACGAAGTCTCCCACAAAAAACTCGATCTCACGACACTTTAGGTCTCGAATCATTCTAACTTTATCTTCGGTATCAGAAACTAGTTCAGGGCCCATAACACATCGCTCACCCAACTCAGTCTAACATGAAGGTGTGCAACACCTACGAGGTGCCATCTGAATGCTAAACTGATAGCTGTTGTTATAAGTAAATTCTGCTAGTGACAGGTAATCCTTCCAACTACCTCGGAAGTCAATGACATAGCTCTTGAACATATCCTCCAGTATCTAAATCACCCTCTCAGATTGACTATCTGTTTGAGGATGGACGCAGTACTTAAGTTCAACCTTGTACCCAGAGCTTCATGTAGCTTCTTCCAGAATAAAAATGTGAAGTGAGGATCCCTATCAGATATGATCGAAATCGGTACCCCATGCAATCTCACTATTTCAGACACATATAGTTTAGCCAGCTTTTGCAGTAAGTAGTATGTACGAACTGGTATAAAATAGGCGGGTTTGGTCAATTGATCCACGATGACCCATATAGAGTCCTTCTTAGTGGGTGTTAGAGGCAAACCACTAACAAAGTCCATAGTTACGCACTCCCACTTCCATAGTGGAATTTTAACTGGCTGCAGCAAACCTGAAGGTAACTGATACTCAGCCTTAACCTACTGGCATGTCAGACATTTAGCCACAAACTCGGTAACCTCTCGCTTAAGACCTGACCACCAATATAACTTACAAAGGTCTCGGTACAACTTATTTTTGCCGGGATGCATAGCATAAGGGCTACTATACGCCTCCCTTAGTATAGATTGCCTCAATTTAGTGTCTTTCAGTACACATATTCTCCCACGAAAATAGAGTACCCCTTCGCTATTCAGTCCAAAGTCCTCAGTATGCCCACTCTCAACCTGTCGAAAATGAAGGCCCAAAGATAAGTCCTCAAACTGCTTACCCTTAATCTGCTCAATCCACGTAGGCTTAACCAGAAGCTCAGCTAGTAGACTTTTATCATCAAATAAATTGAGGCAAGAAACATCACCCTCAAATCAGTCACAGCCCTACGGCTTAGTGCGTCGACCACAACATTGGCCTTACCAGGGTGATATTCAATTGTACAGTCATAGTCCTTAAGCAGCTCAATCCATCTACGTTGCCTAAGATTTAGCTCCTTGTGAGTGAGGAGATACTTGAGGCTCTTGTGATCCATTTAGATGATACACATTTCACCATATAGGTAATGCCTCTAGATTTTCAATGCGAACACCACTGCGGCCAACTCTAGGTCATGCGTTGGATAATTCACCTCATGAGTCTTAAGCTGACGAGATGCATACACTACCACCTTACCCTCTTGTATCAACTCACATCCTAAACCAACATGTGATGCATCGCTGTAGACAGTAAACTCTTTTCCAGACTCTGGCTGTATCAAAACAGGAGCCTCAGTCAGTACAGTTTTGAGCTTCTCAAAGCTCTCTTTTTGCACATCAGTCCAATTAAACGACACACCCTTACGTAGCAGCTTAGTCAAGGGTGCTGCAATCAGTGAAAAACCCTCTACAAATCATTGATAATACCCTGTCAGTCCCACAAAGCTGCAAATCTCAGATACAGTCTTAGGCTGTTTCCAGTCCAACACTGCCTCAATCTTTTGAGGATCGACCCTAATCCCCTTAGCAGAAACCACATGGCCTAGAAATGTTACTTTCAATAACCAGAACTCCTGAACTTGGCATACAATTGTTTCTCTCGCAAGATCTGTAGAACCACTCTGAGGTGTTCATCGTGCTTATCTTTAGTCTTCGAGTACACTAGTATGTCGTCAATAAATACCACCACGAATCGATCCAGATTGGGCTGGAAGCCTCGGTTCATTAGATCCATGAAAGCTGCTGGTGTATTCATCAGTCCAAATGGCATTGCTAGGAACTCGTAATAACCAAATCGAGTCCTAAATGCTATCTTGTATACATCAGTCTCCTTAGCCCTTAACTGATGATATCCTGATCGGATGTCAATCTTTAAAAAAACAGAAGCCCTTCAGAACTAGTCAAATAGATCATCTATCCTTGATAAGGGATACTTATTCTTGATTGTCAACTTGTTCAATTGTCGATAGTCAATACACATACGCATGGATCCATCATTCTTTTTTACGAATAGAATTGGTGCTCACCACGGAGACACACTAGGGCAGATGAACCCACGATCCAGTAACTCTTGAATCTAAACCTTAAGCTCCACAAGCTCTTCTGATGTCATTCTATAAGGAGCGATAGACACCGGAGCTATACTAGGAAGGAGCTCAATCCCGAACTCTTCTTCATGATTCAGAGGTAACCTAGGTAGCTCTTCAGGAAAAACATCCAAAAAGTCCTTAACCATCTTGATATCTTTAACCGAAGAACCCCTAGAATCTGAAACACTGATATAGGCCAAATACGTCTCACATCCCTTACGAACCAACGTTTCTGCCCTCAATGAAGAAATCACATTCGATAAGTAGTTTCGATGTTCTCTAATTACGACTATCTCGCTATCCTCCTCAGTTCTCAGTACAACATTTTTTGTGGCACAATCAAAGCCCACTCGGTGTTTAACTAACCAGTTCATTCCAGTATCAGATCAAACTCTCCAAAAGGCAGTTCCATCAGATTAGCCAGAAAAATATCCCCTTGAACCTCTAAAGGAACATCTCTAAACAACTTATTTACCCTTACTAATTTTCCTAGTGGACTCAGTACAATCACCTCACTCGTAGTACTCTCAACCAAGATACCCAAGATCTCAAACACAGTACAAGCTATATAAGAGTGAGTGGATCCTATATCTATCAGTGTAGTATAAAGTACATTATAAATAAAGAACGTATCCACGATAACATCCAAAGCATCTTCATCTTTTTGGTGACGTGCAGTATAAACTAGAGCCGGCTGCCTCGCCTCAGTAAGACTAGCACCTCTGCCTGGTGCTCTCTGACCACGGCCCAACCCATTACCACCTTTGGCCTGACCATAGCCTCTCGATGGCTGCTGAGCTATTCTCGATGGTGGTGCAGTACCAGTATTTAGAGGTTGCATCTGACTGGACCTCCGCGGACACTCTCTAATACAGTGCTCTAATAAACAGCACTTTAAACAAGCACTAGTTCTTTTCCAACACTTGTCCTGATGGCGTCTATCACAGTTAGTACACGGCGGTTATCAAGTAGTAGCAATAAGAGCCCCAACTCTGATCGGCCTATCAACTCTGACCTTTTTCTTAGGCCTCTGAACGAACTCGAGGGCTCTAAAAACCTTTTGCTCCTACCTCTCTCTCGGTTCTAGAGCTCAGCACACTTCACTTATTCGGTGATCTTTACCTTATCAATTAGTGCATCAAAGTCTCACTTCCTCAGTGGAGCTATCAGAACCCTCAGATTATCCTTTAGGCCATCCTCGAAGGGAACACATCACTCATACTCAGTCGCTACCATACCTCATGCATAGTGACTTAATCTAAAAAATTTAGCGTCATACTCGGCCACCAATCTATCTCCTTGAGTCAAATTTAGGGACTACCTTCTACGAGCATCAACATAACTGACCCCTACATACTTCCCCTAGAAATTGTCTTAAAGAAATCCTAGGTTAGTCGATCGGGTTGAGTGCCCTTCTTAACAGTGAGCCACCACTAATATGCTTCATTACATAGCAACGATACAGCACCCTTTAATTTTTGCTTGGGAGTGCAATCTAGATCGTCTATAATCCTCTCTCTGGCCTCTATCCAGTACTCAGCCACATTAAGGGCAACTCCAGCAATACCCCTAAAAAGCTTAACTCCGTTAGGCCAGAGTCATTTCGTAATCGACCCACGACTTCTAGCTCCAGTATTGTACCTAGCGATCGTCTCTAAAATCCTCAACACAGCTTGGGACAATGCGTTGTCCCTAGTCGTTTAACCATGAGACCTAGCCTCAGCCACAGGCGAAGTCGGTGTCTCACTAGTATCCAAATTAGGCAGATTGGAAAATGACGAAGACCTAGCTCGAGCACCTTTACGGCCTCTACCACGACCTCTTGTACCCCATTCGCGAGTACCTCTGGTGTTCATTCTCTAGTTACGTTTTATATGTATTAACTGTTTTATGCATTAGTTTACAGTTCCAGTGTTTATTAACATATATTTTATGAAAACAGTATCAGAAGTGTAAAGTTTGTTTCGTACATCGCAGTGTCAATCAATGTCTATCAGTTTTACTATAGTCTCAGTATACACTATTTTAAGTGTTTTCAATATAGTCATCTATAGTAGTCTCAGTATATACTACCTATAGCAGTTTCATGATATACTATCAAAACCAGTTTCAGTTTCAGTTTAAATAATTCTCAGTTTCAGAAAACTTATTGGATCGGCGCCGGAGACTCGGTGTACCACACTTTCAGTAAAAACATTTAGAAATTAGTTCTCAGAAATCACGTTTTAAAAACCCACATCCACAGCTGAGTTTTGCAACCTGGCTCTGATACCACTAAATGAAATACCCAAACTCGGCTGATTGTTATGGCTGAATTTGACGGTGTCACATGTTAAAGTGTTTAAAAATCGTAACTTGTGTTGGAAACTGTAACTTTGCTTAAAACATTTTCTGTTTAGATTCTTTTCATTATCACTTATTAATTTTAATATCATGTTATTAATCATTCGAAAGCTTTCAAAATGTTTATTTTACTTGGAAGCTTTTAAAACAGTTTGAATATTCGTGAGTATTTTGTTAAGACGTTTGGTTCTTTTGAAAACTCGAGTTTTCCTAAAACTAGTAGTTATAATCCATAACTAACAAAAATCCCAAATTTAAGAAAAATCCATAGAGGCCATATTTACAATAAAATTCTGGAATGAAATTTAAAATCACAATTAAGTACGAAACAGAGTCAAATAAGGTTGTGTGGTCACCACTGAGTCCTCTGCCGCACCGATCTGCCCAGGCCTAGGGATTACCTGTACCGATAAATTAGAAGGCTAAGTACAAAAACTCAGTGTGTAATCCCCATTTAGAATAAGCAGACAAAATGCAGTCACAGTCTGGGCTTAAGCCCTTTCAGTACCAGATTCAATTTCAGTTATTGCCTTAGCCTAATTTAGTACAGAAGCATTTATGCATTAGAGTCCATTACAGTATCACACACGGCCTGTCTCATTGATCACACGTCCATGTTCCATCACACGCCCTACCACATGGACAGCCACACGCCCGTGTGGCGTCGAGAGCCCTATTTTTTGGCTTTTCACTGATTACCATTTTTAGTGTTGTGGTTACACGTACCTTGTTTTGATTCACAGCCAACGCAATCCTAAGAACACTAGCACCTAATTTCTGATTAAAACACTAAATTAGACCTAAAAACAAGTAATCATACTACTTCCTCCAATTCCAAATTGCTTACCTTAGAAGATTCGATGCACCCCAACACTTGTCAGGTTGAAAGACTGGGTGCTTAAAGAGATTCGCCCCTACCAACAAAAACACTAACAGTCAATCCCACAATTGAGTGATTACTATCGCATTTAACCAGCCGGAGTAGATAATACGAATCAAAAAATCAAACTACAATGGTACTTACGAAATCCACGATAGCATATTGATTAAAAAGAACGATCCATAACAAACTCGCATCAAGGTTTAACCCAAAAGCGACTAACCTTTCACCTTCGATCAATGGACATAATTTTCCACACTATAAAGAACTTCGATTGGTGACCACAGATGCTTGAAAACCTCCCCCTAATGTCATATACGAAACACATCAAAAGGGAAGTTATCAAAAAGAAACAAATTGCCTACTAAAACTTACCGAACCCTTTACAATTAGAATTGGTAGACTTAATTTTGGCAGAACTTAATGCGATGAACGAAGAAGAAAAAGAACAACGACGGGAAGGAAGAGATTCCTAGTGCAACTCCAGCAAACGAAAAGAGAAAAAGATAAACCAATGGCCGAAATCAGCAAGAATGGAGTAGAAAAAGAAACTTTTGCAGATGTTTAGCAGAGTTGGGGGAGAAGAAATGGCAGAATGATGGAGGAACTTTGGGAATTTGAAAATAAAAAAATAACAAAAATAAAAATAAAATAAAATAAAAAAGAAAATTTAGCCCCATTATCCCTAAATTCCTCAAATTTCTCCTAAAATCGTCCAACCACTCCCACTATCAAAATCTCTAAATTTTTTCTCCACACTTCCCACTACACCTCTACCACTTCGGCATTTCAGTTCAGTTCTAACACTTCACGGCACCACTGGCAAAAATAAATCTGTTGTTTGCGCAAGGACTCGAACTCAAGACTTCAAGCTTATTTACACTCCACTGAACCACCATACCAGCAGGCCCATTCTAACATATTTTACCAACATTTAATTATAAGCCTACTGACTAGTGATAGGGCTATGTTTAGAAAAATACAAAAATTTTCCCAGGACAAGGCTTGAACTTAAGACCTCTCACACACGCCCAGAGCACTTAACCACTGAAGTATATACACAGTTGTGTCATAAATACACGAAAACAAATATACAAACTTTAAGGTGTTACTGATTTATGGTTATGCATGTGATGGATTTGAAATGGCTTGATTTTAGGTAAATTTGGGTCCACACGTTCTAAGACATGGGCGAGTGACTCAACCGTGTGAGGCACACAGCCTGGTACACGGTCGTGTGTCCCTAGTTCAAAGGATACATGGGTTGAGACAGAGGAGTGTATCTCAGCCGTGTGAGGCACACGGACTAGCCACACGGCTGTGTGACCCCTATTTTGTAAATGTTGCATGTTTTTCTTAAGCTTTCCAAATTGTTTCAAATGCGTCTCGATTTGTTTCTAAGATATTTTTAGGGCCTTGAGGGCATAATTTAGGGACAATATGCATGTGTATGAATGGTTTATAATATCATTAAATTATTTAGTGATATAAGGTTTAAATATTTCTAACTATTTAGTAATACCCCGTAACCCTATTACGACAATGGGAATGGGTTAAGGCTATTACATTTAGTGGTATCAGAGGTACAGGTTTAGCCGATTCTTGAACTAAATTTAGCTTATAATTGAGTTTAGAGGTATATGCCAAGGTTGAGTCAAATTTGAGTCGAGATTTGATGATGATGAATTGAGTTAAGTTATGGAACATAAATTAGCAATAATAATTGTTTTGTAATTAGTAAATACAAAAAGAGGAGCATGTTACCAGTGTGAATCCCTAGAGCATCTAGATCAAGTCATCTGAAAATATATATATCCATCTATTATTCAGAAATCTATCCCTGCAGACAGAGGCCAAGGAATCATTATTGATGAATTAGAATGGCGATTCGGTACATATATTCTTTTATGATTTAAGATCAATTTATGATGTTCACATTCTTGTGGATTAAGATAAGTTATAATTATCATATAAAATAAATTGTGATCATGGTTACTTAATATTGAGAAGTAAACTGAAATGAATGAATGGAAATTTCTTGATTCAATTGATAGTTGAGGATTAGTAGGAAATTGAGTTATTGCATATGTAGTGTATGATAATTAGTGACTTGATGATACAGTAAGAATAAAAGAATAAGAATTGATCTAGATATAATGTATTGCCAAAAAATGGTTACCTATTAATTTTTTCGGTATAGTTGAATATAGTTTGTATACTATGGAATTATAATTAGAAAATAATTAGAAGGGACTTTTGAAGCAATTAGACCTTAGTTTCATTTAGTGGACAATAATGCAGCTTAAATGGCCAAAAGAATGTTATAAAATATTATAATTAATTAGTCAAATAAAAGATGATATGTGGAAGTGGGAAGAAAGTAAAGAAAACAAAAACTTTCTTTTTCTCTTCATGCATTAGTCAAATAGAAATCTGGAGAAGAAGGTTCGACCATTAAAGTGTACTTTAGAGCTTTAAATTGGTAAATATATTTTGTCTCTTTTTTGCATAAATTTTATGTTTTTGGAACCTTAAGATCATGGCTTACTTTACCCAAATTGGAATTTTCAGAATGGTTGACATTTTGGAAGTTACCATTATAGAGAATTTTAAGCTTTTTGTGTTGTGTTGATAGATTTTAAGGTTGGGAGTTAAATGAGACTACTTTGTAAAGTCAATTCATGAAGTTGTGCATTAGGGATTAAATTATAAAAAATTAAAATTCAAGAGATTTAATGTAATTTTTTTATGATTATGGGCTGTTATGTGAATAAGAGAAATTGACTAGCTTGGTTGATGATAAAAAATGGTAAATTTCAAGTTTCAGGTTTAGAGATTAAATTGCATAAAAAGCAAAACATTGGGGTAATTTTGTAATTTTAAAATAATATGGATTATAGGTTTAAATTAGATATTTTAAGTTATTCGAATTGCTTAATTAAATGAAATTATATTACTTATGTTCAAGAGATGCTACTATTGGAGTTGAATCAAGGAAAAACTTAAGTTTTGGAGTAGTTGTCGATTCCATTTTAGTAATTGTTTCAGTCAAGGTAAATTTGTAGTCTTTGAACTCAAACTCTATTTATTTAATCTAAATATTAAATTATTACTTTGATATCTTAATTATATTTATATTTATGCAAATGATTAAATTATAAAATGAATCAATGAATGATTAGAATTTAAATTGTTTGAATGAAATATTATGAAATTATATTGAATGTTATGAAATTCGATCATGGGATATAGCATAAGTGATTATTGTCCAAAACATCCTTTATATGTTAAAATTTCAACATTTACATGTGTGTTATTAGATCTTAATTATACCGTTTGAGCACCCAACATGTTGGAATTTTAGCATTTATTTAAGTGATTCATAATTTATAATTATACATATTAAATTATAGCATTGATGCAAGCGACCTCAATGACTCAATTAAGTTCTTCGAATAGTCCAGTACATGTAAATTATCAACATCCATGTGAAGTAAATAACTATTTCTTTTAATGATTAGTAAGTTCGTAATTTTTTAACTTGAACTATTTAAATATTTACTTGTGAACTTTGATATATATATTTGATATATATATGATACTTGTATACATTTATTAGCTATTTGGAGGTAAGATAAAATGTATATTTAATCCAATGGATGGTTGATAAAATGAATAAATGAATAATTAGCCTTAAATTGATAGTATGGAAATGTTATATATGGAGATGTATTGTGAAATTGATAAGATTGAAGTTGAATAATGTTGATTATTGTATGGAGTTAAATAAAATCTTGTGTTTAGATGCATGGTAAGTTCATTGTCTTAGAACTCGAATGTTATTTACTTAATTTAATTAGTTAATTGTTAATTATTATTTAACTATGTTTTTTTTATTTGGGTTTGGTTAAGGTCTATTGAATGGATATTCATAAAATTATAAATAGATAGAATGTGGCATTATGGAATAAATTAAAGAATGATTAATGGATAAATGAAATGAATGTGATATTGAGTTATGAAATGTGATATTGGGTTATGAAATGTGATTTTATTCGACTAACGCTGGGCACAACTTTCTCGAACTTAATCTTTTTATTAATCATTCATTTACTTGATAATTAGATGTTATTTAAATACTTGATATACAATCTTATGTTCATATTTGAATAATAATGTTAATTAAGGAATGAGTAAAACGTGAAAATAAATAACTATTTGCTCGTTGGTTTATCTGACTAGCACTGGGCACAAATATCATTGGTAAACCAAACTAGAGCTAGGCTCACTATTTGTTTGTCAGTTTGTTTGACTAGTGATAGGCGCAAATATCGTTGCTATAACCAACTAAAGTTGGGCTCATTATTCATTCGTCGGTTTATCCGACTAGCTCTGGGCGAAACTTCTATGAATTTATCTGACTAGTGCTTGGAAAACATTTGTCAGTTTATCCGATTAGCGCTTGGCGCAAACTTTTTCGCAGTTTATTCGCTAGGCACCGGGTGCCATGTATCGAATAGAGTAAACATCCATGATATATGAACCAACGAAGATGGTTGGTTGTCGGTATTACTAAAGAAGAATTATATTTACTTATGTATATATATTTGTTAAATTAAATGAGATCTTCTCAATGTGCATTGTTTCTATGTTACAGGTTAGGTAGATAGTAGACTCGGACTCAACATCCTTCAAGAATTCCGTACTCAGAGTTTGGTGATGTCCTCTTTTATGTTTTTGGCATGTACCTAGGGGGTATTAGTTGATTAAAATCTTTTTATTGTAGTTACTATGTATCGAGTGGTTTGTATGGTGTGGTGATGAATATGTAAATGGTATTTTAGTGTGTTATATCTTGATGTTTATAAAAGCTTGATGGACTTATAATGCTTGTGTAGGTAAGTCCTTTTGATCATTTTTGTGAATTGTTGTGTATGGCATTTTGATACAAGATGTTGTCTTGGAAATGGTCAATTATGATGTGTTTTAGGCAAATAATAGAATGAAGTCTTTATGCACGGAATCAGGTAATGTTCCCATGTTTTGGTAAACGTTGTGTTGTTATAATTATGGTGCCTTTGAATGGCATATTTGTTAGTTGATTTAGGATTTTGAAATGCATGTTGATGTGTGTTTGGATGTTGTTTAGGTCCCTTTTTAAAGTATGCTTATATAGGTTGTATGGTTATGCACGTGATGGATTCGAAATGGCTTGATTTTAGGTAAGTTTTGGTCCATATGGCCTGAGACATAGGCGTGTGACTTAGCCGTGTAAGGCACATGGCCGGAGACAAGGTCGCGTGTCCCTAGTTCGAAAGATACAATGGTTAAGACAAGGGCATGTGTCTCAGCCGTGTAAGGCGGACGACCTAG
The DNA here is from genome assembly GCA_013677275.1 of Gossypium schwendimanii. Taxonomy (NCBI): domain Eukaryota; kingdom Viridiplantae; phylum Streptophyta; class Magnoliopsida; order Malvales; family Malvaceae; genus Gossypium; species Gossypium schwendimanii. The sequence goes on from JABFAF010279675.1 coordinate 15,355, forward strand.
CCACACGGCCATGTGACCCTTGTTTTGTAAATTTTGCATGTTTTTGTTAAGCTTTCCAAATTTTTTCATATGATTCCTAATGTGTTTCTAAGAAATTTTTAGGGCCTCAAGGAATCGATTTACGGACAATATGCATGTGTAAGAATGATTTATCATATCATTTAATTATTGAGTGATATAAGGTCTAAGTGTTTCTGATTGTTTGGTAATACTCTGTAACCCTATTCTAGCGACGGAAATGGGTTAGGGGTCCTACATTTAGTGGTATTAAAGCTACAAGTTTAGTCCAATCTTAGTCGAGATTGGATGATGATTGTTAATTATTTTGTTTTACATTTGAAAATGTTTGATGAATTGAGTTATGTTGTGGAACATAAATTAGCAGTAATAATTGTTTTGTAAGAAGTGAATACAAAAAAAAAGGAGCATGTTACCAGTGTAAATCCCTAGAGCATCTAGGTCAAGTCACTTGAAAATATATATATCTTGCTATTATTTAGAAATCTATCCCTGCAACCAGAGGTCGAGGAATCATTATTAATGAATTAGTAGTACGGCTAATCTGTACGTATATTCTTTTATGATTTAAGATAAATTTATGGTGTTCACATGATTGTGGATTAAGATGAGTTATAATTATCATATAAAATGAATTGTGATTGTGGGTACTGAATATTGAGAAATAAACTGAAATGAATAGAATGGAAATTTCTTGATTCAATTGATAGTTGAGGATTAGTAGGAAATTGAGTTGTTGCATATATGGTGTATGATAAATTAGTGACTTGATGATAAAGTAAGAATAAAAGAATGTGAACTGATCTAGATATAATGAACTGAAAAAAATGGTTACCCTATTAATTGTTCCGGTATAGTTGAATATAGTTTATATACTTTATAACCTGAATGTTATATGAAATTCATTATTTTCGGGCAACTCGGGGTTATGAATCCGTGTACCAATATTGAGTCTGATTAATAGAATTAACTATTTATATATGAAACGGCCAAATAGTGATGAAATGAAACTAACGAAAATATGAAACATAACATCCTGTGATTTAAGTCGAAAAAGGGTTTCGGGGACTACTTGAATAAGAGTAAGCTCATAGACACAAAAATTTTTAAAATGATAATGTTGAATTGAACATATGCGTATGTGGAATATATATTAAATGATGAGTTAGTGCTTGTGATTTGAATGGTAGATTTAATCACTTGTGTGGTAAATAGAAGTAATATGATTTAATTAATATGTAGTACTCGGTGTTAAAATGAGTTGAAATATGTTACATACTGTATTGGAATGGTAAATTGATAAGAAATTGGATTGAACTTATATTGGTATTAGAAATTGGTTACCTATTAAATGTAAAAGTGATTCTTTAGTTTATCCAATGATACACTTATATGTTAGTATGATTGCTTCGATTTTACTAGATGTCGAACATCGGTTTGTTGGTCCGAGTTGAGTGAGAAGAAAATAGTTGGGGTAAAGTTGATACAAGAAACAGAGTATATGGTTCAGGTGATTCGAGACAGATTAAAAGTAGCCTTAAATAGACAGAAATCGTATGCGGATTTGAAACATCGGGAGATTGAATACTCAGTGGGCGATAAGGTCTTTTTACAAGTGTCCCCATGGAAGAAAGTATTGTGTTCTAGAAGAAAAGGGAAATTGAGCCCTCATGTCATAGGTCCATATGAGATCACTGAAAAAGTTAGACCTGTTGCGTATCGATTAGCATTACCAGTAAAGCTACAGAAAATACATAATGTTTTCTACATGTAGATGCTCAGAAGATATCGGTCAAATCCGTCTCATGTTATATCGACAGAAGAAATTGAAATTCAGCATGATCTGACATATGAAGAAGAACCAATTGAGATTTTAGCTCGTGAGGTGAAATAGTTACGTAACAAGTGAGTCAGAAATTGAAATTCAGCATGATCTGATATATGAAGAAGAACCAATTGAGATTTTAGCTCGTGAGGTGAAATAGTTACGTAACAAGTGAGTCCCACTAGTGAAAGTTATTTGGCATAGCCATAACGTTGAGGAAGCGGCGTGGGAGTCAGAAGAAACAATGAGGTCTCAATATCCTCAGTTGTTTTCAGGTAAATTTCGGGGATGAAATTTCTTAAGGGGAAATATTTGTAATAGCCTGAAAGTCAAGGGTGTCGGGAAATGTACTTTTGGGACCCTCCCGGAACCCTGTTTCAGTGAATCAGGTTTATAAATATTTTCATTAAATATTTTTAGAGTTGCCTAAGGAGGGAATTGAATATTAGTTAGATAACTATAAGTATTAAGTGTTTAATTGAAGTATAGAGACTAAATCATGTAAGTGATAAAAGTAGGAATTAATATCAAATTACAAGGTGGAACTAGATTAAAGGACTTATTAAATAAATAAGCCATTATATATATGTTTTTGTTGGTGGATAGTTTTGGTTAGTATTATACGTACTATATAGATATAGTGTATTATAATACTTAAGTTAACAAATTATGTTATAATAAATACAAATTACTATGGAATTATAATTAAAAAATAATTAAAAGGGACTTTTGAAGGAATTAGACCTTAGTTTGATTTAGTGGATGGTAACGTAGCTTAAATGGCCAAAAGAATATTATAAAATATTATAATTAATTAGTCAAATAAAATATGATATGTGGAAGTGGGAAGAAAGGGGAGAAAATAAAAACTTTCTTTTTCTCTTCATGCATTAGTCGAATAGGAATTTGGAGAAGAAGGTTCGATCATTAAAGTGTACTGTGGAGCTCTAAATTGGTTAGTATATTTTGGCTCTTTTTTGCACAAATTTTCTATTTTTGGAACCTTAAGATCATGAGTTAATTTACTCAAATTGGAATTTTTAGAATTGTTAACATTTTGGAAGTTACGATTATAGTGAATTTTAAGCTTTTTGTGCTGTGTTGATAGATTTTAAGGTTGGGAGTTAAATGAGTCTACTTTGTAAAGTCAATTCATGAAGTTGTGCATTAGTAATTAAATTATAAAAAAATTAAAATTCATGGTATTTAATGTAAAATTTCGATGATTATGGGCTGTTATGTGAATAAGAGAAATTGGGCTAGCTTCGTTGATGATAAAAAAAATGGTAAATTTCAAGTTTCTGGTTTAGAGACTAAATTGCATAAAGACAAAAGATCGGGGGTAAATTTGTAATTTTATAATAATATGGATTATAGGCTTAAATTAGATATTTTAAGCTTTTCAAACTGTTTAATTAAATGAAATTATATTACTTATGTTTAAGAGATGCTACTATAGGAGTTGAATTAAGGAAAAACTAAAGTTTCGCACTAATTGTCGATTTCGTTTTAGTAACTGTTTCAGTCAAGGTAAGTTCGTAGTCTTTGAACTCAAACTCTATTTATTTAATTTAAATACTAAATTTTTACTTTGATATCTTAATTATATTTATAAATTATGAAATGAATCAATGAATGATTAGAAATTAAATTATTTGAATGAAATATTATGGAATTATAAAGAATGTTATGAAATTCGATCATGGGATATAGTATAATTGGTTAATGCGAAAGATTGATTATGAATTGATGGAATATGATATCAGCTTAACAAATTTAGAGTTGTTCCTTATTCATGGCTGTTCGAAACAACCTTTATATGTTAAAATTTCAACACTTACATGTGTGTTATTAGATCTTGATTATACCGTTTGAGCACCCAATATGTTAGACTTTTTGCATTTATTTAAGTGATTCATAATTTATTTTTATACATATTAAATTATAGCATTTATGCAAGCGACCTCAATGACTCAATTAAGTTGTTCAAATAGTCCAGTACATGTAAATTATCAACATTCATGTGAAGTAAATAAATATTTTCTCTAATGCTAAGTAAGTTCGTAATTCTTTAACTTGAATTATTTAAATATTTACTTCTGAAATTCGATATATATATGATTCTTATATACATTTATTAGCTATCTGGAGATATGATAAAATGTATATTTAATCCTATGATTGGTTGATAAAACGAATAAATGAATAATGAACCTTAAATTGATAGTATGGAAATGTTATATATAGAGATGTATTGCCGATTTGATGAGATTTTAGTTGAATAATGTTGAATAATGTATGGAGTTAAATAAAATATTGTGCTTAGATGCTTGGTAAATTCGTAGTCTTGGAACTCAAACGTTATTTACTTAATTTAATTAGTTAATTGTTAATTATTATTTAACTATGTTTTTTTATTTGGGTTTGGTTAAGCTCTATTAAACGAATATTCATAAAATTATAAATAGATAGCATGTGGCATTATGGAATAAATTAATGACTGTTTAATAGATAATTGAAATGAATGTGATATTGGGTTATGAAATGTGATTGTATTTGACTAGCGTTAGGCGCAACTTTCTCGAACGTAATCTTTTTATTAATCATTCATTTACTTGATAATTAGATGTAATTTAAATACTAGATATACAATTTTATGTTCATATTTGAATGATAATGTTAAATAAGGAATGAGTAAAACGTGAAAATAAATAACTATTTGCTCATTGGTTTATCCGACTAGCATTGGGCACAAATATCGTTGGTAAACCCAACTAGAGTTGGGCTCAGTATTTGTTCATCGGTTTATTCAACTAGTAATGGGCCCAAATATCATTGGTATAACCAACTAAAGCTGGGTTCATTGTTCATTCGTCGGTTTATCTAACTAGTGCTAGACGCAACTTCTGTCAGTTTATCTAACTAGTGCTGGGGACACATTTGTCAGTTTATCCACTACGCATTGGGTGCCATGTATCAATTGGACTAAACATCAATGATATATGAACCAATGAAGAAGATTTGTTCTAGGTATTACTAAAGAAGAATTATATTTACTTATGTATATATATTTGTTAAATTAAGTGAGATCTTCTTCATGTGGATTCTTTTGATGTTACAGGTTAGGTACATAGTAGACTTGGACTCAACTTCCTTCAAGAATCTCGTACTTAGAGTTCGATGATGTCCTGTTTTGTGTTTTTGACATGTACCTAGGGGGTATTAGTTTATTAAAATCTTTTGATTATAGTTACTATATATAGGGTGGTTTGTATGGTGTGGTGATGAATATGTAAATGGTATTTTAGTATGTTATGTCTTGATGTTTATAAAAGCTTGATGGACTTATAATGCTTGTGAAGGTAAGTCCTTTTGGTCATTTTTGTGAATTGTTGTGCATGGCATATTGATACAAGATGTTGTCTTGGAAATGGTCAATTATGATGTGTTTTAGGCACATAATAGAATGAATTCTTTATGCATGGAATTAGGTAATGTTCACATGTTTTGGTAAATGTTGTGTTGTTATAATTGTGGTACCTTTGAATGACATATTAATTAGTTGATTTATGATTTTGAAATGCATGTTGATGTGTATTTGGATGTTGTTTAGGTCCTTTATTAAAGTGTGCTTAAATAGGTTGTGTGGTTATGCATGTAATGGCTTTGAAATGGATTGATTTTAGGTAAATTTGGGTCTACACAGCCTGAGACACGGGCGTGTGACTTAGCCGTGTGGGGCACACGGCCTGGGACACAGTCTTGTGTCCCTAGTTTGAAGGATACACGGGCTTAGACACTGGCGTGTGTCTCAACCGTGTAATCCCTATTTTGTAAATTTTACATGTTTTTCTTAAGCTTTGCAAATTGTTTCAAATGAGTCCCGATTTGTTTCTAAGATTTTTTAGGGCCTCGAATGCTCGATTTAGGGATAGTATGCATGTGTAGGAATGGTTTATTATATCATTAAATTATTGATTCATATATGGTTTATTTGTTTCCAAGTGTTCGGTAATACTCCGTAACCCTATTCTGATGACAAGAACGGGTTAGGGGTGTTACAAAAAAGTCTATTTTTTCTTGACACATGTCATTTTGGAAATATCAAGTTTTTGCCAATAAAATTTATTTTTTCCTTTTTACTAAAATACTTGTGTTATAAATTAGTTTTGAAAACACAATTGCAGCGGATACTAATTCGTTAAAACATTTAATGATCATTTAAAATTGTATTCCAAAATAAGCAACCCATGCAATAATTTCAAAAAAAAAAAAATCAGAAATGAAAATCCCCATGCCACAGTCCACAATTTAAAATAAAGTCCTAACAAGTTATTAAAACAAACCCAAGTCAAAGTCAATAAAAAATTATATAAAATCCATAATTTATTAAAAAGTTCATCTTCGAGAGTATCACCGAAAATCCACATCCAAGTCTTAATTACGAGGATTACCTGAAACATACACATAAGATGGGTGAGCTTATAAGCCTAGTCTGAGATTATCAAAATATTTTGGAAATATCATGTTCTTTTCAATAAAATTTATTTGTTCCTTTTTATTAAAATACTTTTTTGAAAACATATTTGCAGCGGATACTAATTCTTAAAAACATTTAATGATCATTTAAAATTGAAATCCAAAATAAGCAATCCATGCAATAATTTCAAAAAAAAAAAATATCAGAAATGAAAATTCAATGGCACAGTCCACAATTTAAAATAAAGTCTCAAAAATTTATTAAAACAAACCCAAATTAAAGTCCATAAACAATTATATAAAATCCATAATTTATTTAAAAGTTCACATCCGAGAGCATCACCAAAAATTCGCATTCGAGTCCTAATTACGAGGATTACCTGAAATATACACGTAAGATGGGTGAGCTTACAAGCCTAGTGTGAGATTATCAAAATATTGTAACATACATAACAACACATCAAATAAACACATACATTTCAATATATATATCATATTCGTAGAAATATCAGATCATCACATATACATATATATGAATATATCGACGTATGCTTATGTAAAAATGCACATTTTGAAGAATTTCCTACCCATCTCCACTACACACCAATATCGAGTTCCCCAAAATCCGTCCATCTAAAAACACACCATTTGGGGACAAGCCATCACATAATTGCCGAAAATGGCCGCAAAATCACATATGAACTGTCACATAACGTTCACATTTCACAAGACCCACCCTATGCATGTGGTATGGCCATTTTAACACATATCATCGCCGTTTGCATTTTTCATATAATCATGCTCATAATCTCACATAATGCATATTTCTCAATTTTACACATTTGCACGTAAACATGCTCACATTTTCATATATCACATAATATTAGCTTTTTATTCACTTTAGCATGCTTTAATATGTTTTTTTCATATTAAATGATGGATCTCATCACACACATATATACAAAACATATTTAAATCATCAACGTATCAATTAAGCCATGTATCACATAACATAGAGATGAGATTTGCACACATGTCATCATCACATACATCAACACATAACAAATCATAATTTTCATGATCTAATGATTTAGGATCACTTTCTTAGGTTTTCTTTTGATGAGTTTTTCAACTCCACAATGAGTACTTAGTGTACTCTCAAATAATTATTTAATAGCAGATTATTAAAAATGAAAGTGACATATTATACTCAAATTAAAGATTTAGATCCCACACCTTATATTGTAGATTCGATTGTCACAATTCCATTAGAAGAGATTTGAATTGGATCTAAACCCGATAGATGAATCTAATGCACCAAAGAAGTATTTTAGTTATAAATCCATCGTATATGGTTTATTAATTAAAGATTGTTTATTGAAATAAATCTCACCAACTACTTACCCTTAGATCAACACTTGGATTCGATGCTTTCGTTATCACACAAGGATTTCTTGGATTGGCATCGTTTGATCTTTCAAAGAACATAGGGACAAAATGTTAAAACATGAAGGATGAAAGTATTCTATAACTATTTGATTATGGGAAGAAAATATAAAGAGAAGAGAATGATCTCAATTATCCTCATGTACTTACACTACTAGATAACACAAAGAAATCGATGATGAATCTTAGTGAAGGAGTGGAGAGGTTTAATGATCTACAAATATTATATGATCGATGAGTTTAAACACAAAATAAATAAGATAGGATGATTAAAATCCTTACAAGATATGGAATATATCGAAAGAGAAAGAAAAAAGGAAAAAAATTGAATCCTGGCAAAAAAAGGCATCAGCAATGGTGGCAGTGACGGTGGTCCAGTGAGGAGAGAAAAAAACATATAAAAAGAGTGGGAGGGTTTGGTCACATTATTGAGAGAAAAGAGAAACGGGAAAAAGAAAATGAGTGGTGGAGAAAGGTTTTTCCCATAGTGGTTCGCAGTGGCTCACGGCGGCGATAGTGGAGGTGATCGAATGAAAAGAGGAGGAGAAGAGAACTTTGGCGGTGGTGTGGAGGTGGTGAAGTTATAGCTCATGATGGAGGAATTTTAGGTGGTGGTTGTTTTGGTAAAAAGGAGAGAAAATGGAGGGGAGAGGAGAGGAAAAGGAAAAGAAAAGAGAGGGAATGAGAGGGGTGGACGGCAATGGGGTGTTTTGGGGTGGTCAACATTTGATTTTTGGCAAGGATGAGGTGACAGGAATGAGAGGAAACATAGTTGCATAAAGGGGGATCATACTCCCCCACTTATGCCAAGTTTGACCCATAAAAGGGGAAATGAATCAAACAATTAAGGCAACAATAAGGGTTGGACAGCAATGCTTTAATGCATATGGGAAAAGTGTGCAAAAATTTAATAAAAATAAGGGAGAGACCTCCTAAATAGCTTAGGGGCTTGCTACCATTAAACTACACCTTTCCTTATTTTTTTTGCACTAAAATTTTAAAAAAAATATGGGATATGACACCGACAAGGCAAGTTACAACCCAAACACTCACATATAGCATAAGCTTGCATTTTACCATTCCTCAACTTGTTCAAATACACCAAAAACATACCAAAATACAACTTATAAAGCCATCTTGAGTGCCTAACCAATATGCCACAATTGACACCTTAATTCAACAATTCACAAACAAAACATTCAACATTAAGTATTTCACAAGATCCAGACCTAAACTTCCATCACCTAATCAATATTTCAAAGTGCCAAACTCATCAAGAAAATGCAGCAAAAATACTAAAACATACTTATACCATCACATGCCACAACAAACCAAAACAACCATATCACTTTCATTCATTAAATTTATTTCTAGGCACAATTGTATCAAAATATATAACTCCATCTCATACATATAGTTACCCATTTACAACTATTTACATGCCACTTATAACTAGGCCAAAATGTTTAAAATTCTACCGAAGGAGTTTTGGATAATGTGAGCTTTGAAAATGATCCAATCGACAGCACAATTTCCAACGATTTATAAAGAATATAAAACAAAACAAAGTTAAGCTTACTCAAAGCTTAGTAAGTTCGTATAAATTTAAACACAAAATACCTGCCATTTAAATATCTTAACAAAGGAAAATAACACATCTAAATATAATGCTCTTTATCACCTTACACATTCATGTCATACCAAAGTTAGTTACTCTATGATTATATAATGACCACCAAAGCATGTAGACAGCATAATAAACATAACATTCATATTCATTACATGAACAACATCTTTACACCATAAGCTTTCCTTTAAATTCATTTTCATATCTTTGTTTTGCCAAAGAACTATAGTAAATTAACCTTAGAACACGGGATAGCTTTGCTCATACACGTTGTGGAGAACTCGCAACAAATGCTGGATCTCAACCACTGATAAGATAACTATCACTGGTACATAGTACCTGATAATATAATCATCGACACATTATGCCTGATATAACATGAACACCGGTACAAAGTACTTGATAAAATAATCATCGGTACATAGTACCTGATACTTTAAACCTTAATGACATGTAATTTGTATCCTAATCATTCACGAATTTCAGATGAGCCTTAAATCAATTTCCATATATTGTCCATCAATATTACATTGTCTCATATATCAACATAATCTAATTAACATTTCATATCATCTCTCTATTCATTAAAGGTACATAAATATCATACTTTGCAATTCAATCCTTCAATCTCAAATTCAATATTTATATCAAACCAATCTCACAAGCATATATATATTACAAACATAAATTAATATTAATCAAAATAAACCTCATATGAGCTAACCTAAGCAAAACAACAACGAACACAACACCAATGACTATTCAACAATTTTTCCTTCTCCGCGTTTATCAACCGGTTGATTCGTTTCTTAATCTATATAATAATTTAATTAAAATATCAACTCCAATTATCTTATAATTTCTAAACATACGCATATGACCTTTTATTAAAATTTTACACAATTACCCTAATGTAACACCCCTAACCCGTCTAGTCGCCGGATTAGGATTACGAACTGTTACTGTACAAAACAGAACTTTAATCCTCAATTCAAAACAAATATTAAAATTTATGAATAATATTCAATATCTCATCAGAATCGTAACAAACATACACATTTAAGCTTTAAATTCGGCCTTCGTGGCCCTAAAAGCAATCGGGAATCATTTTGAAAGAAATCAAAAAATTATGGAAAAACATGAAAAATTGGGAAATAGGGGTCTCACGGTCATGTGACATAGCCCAGACCTTGTGGACCTTCGAAGTAGGGACACACAGTAGTGTCTCAGCCCGTGTGTGTATTCGAAATAGGTCTATACGACCCTATGCAGGCCGTGTGCCAAACCATGTGTACATTCTATGTTGAGTCACACAACTGTGTGCTAGTTTGTGTGACAAATTGTTTTGAGACACACGGTCGTGTTGTAGACTATGTGAAACCTGCACCTAAAATGTAAATAACACACGATCATGTGTGGCACACGACCATGTGACAGCCTGTGTCCCAAGCCAGGTGCTCCCAATTTAGTCCCTAAAATAAGCCAAATCAATACCAAACCTTTCCCAACAAGATACACTATTTACACAAACATTCAATTGATCAAAACACTCTCTAATCACATTCAAAGCATACCACAACAATCAACCTAAGAATTCTAACCAATATGCCACTCAAAGACACCTCAACTCATACTAATTCAAAATCACATTAAAACCAAAACATAGATCACCACAACCATAAATCAGTTATCTTCTTCAATCACATATGGCCATATCAGAAGTCATATATTTACATCTCATTCAAAACTGACCAAAAGCTTGTTCATACTAAGATTCACAAGTCCAACAAGCATATATTCATAAGACAACACCAAACCAAGTAGTGCAAATAACATAAATCACGACACCTATTACATTACACCTTATACATTCCATTTATAACCAAACCCAAAATATTCAAAAACTACAAATGTCACTTTTGGATAGTGTGATAAGACTCCAACAAAGTTCCAACTGATTGAGCTTCCAATGATCTACAAAACAAAGGAAAAACAATAACGTCAGCAACTGGTGCCTAGTAAGTTCGTATAAGAGAAACTCAGACTTAACGTTCCTCAACATTTATTTACTCATTCATGCTCATTAACTCATATAAGTAGTTGACTTTCCTATTCACAACAACTCAGATCATTAATAGACAACTTGAAATTTAACATCAAGGAAACATGACATGAATCATATAACTAATTACATCTATCCATCTTTCTCACATGCTTGATTAATAATCTTTCTCACACAATTGCACATATTAGTTTATCATTTCATAAGATCATGATCAACACTTGTATTCATGCCTTCCCATTAGTTGTTACTTACCTGTTGAACTTAATAGAATAACATCAGATACTTGTAATAATATTTTTAGTACAAGTTACCTGATACAATACACCGACACAAAGTCTGCTAGGCCTAAGGCCTAATTTAGTACACCGTAGTCTCAAGGCCTGATTCAATACATCAGCACAAAGCCTGTTGGGTTCAAGACTTGTTACAATACACCGGTACAAAGCCTGCTGGGTTCAAGACCCAATACAATATCTCCTGTATAATTCAATTGCATTAATAATTTCCATCAACCAACATTATTTAATTACAAACACCTTAACTAATGAAGTAAAACAAATGTCAAAGAGTTTAATATAACAATATATATGATACAAACTTACCTCGACTATAATAGTTGTGAAAACTGAATTGAGACTAATCTGAGACTTTGGCTTTTCCATGATTCAAGTCTAGTTGATTATGTTCTTGATCATGCACTCAAAGCAAAACTTGGCCAAAATTTTTTTCTCCAAAACAATGGAGGAATCAGTTTTGCTAGCTAGTTAGAAAAGATGACAAAAATGTACCTTTTGATTTGTTTAATATTTTAACTTAATTTTTCATTTACAAATTAACCTTTTAAAAACTATTAAATTACACAAGAACCAACCCAATATCATCCACAAACTTTAAATATGGAATAATTACCATTCAAGTCCATCAATTTAACCTTTTAAAGGTATTTAGTCCATTTAACTAATAGAAAGTAACCTTTACACTATTTACAAATTAGTTCTTTTTACTTAATTAACTATTTAAACTTTAATTTTTTTATGAAAATATAATACGACCATAATATAACCATATAAACATTAAAATATTTACTCAATTTTTAGAATTGTGGTCCTGAGACCACTGTTTCTGACACCACTAAAAATGGGCTGTTACACCTAAAGTTTTGCATTTTATTCAATTTAATCCATAAATCGTAACAAGCATATTTTTCACAATTAAGCTCTAAAATTTAAAACTCGTTTATAGCTCAACATCTAAATTTACAAGGATTTCATGCCAGTTTTAATGCATAATCATTTTAGTCCCTAAACTCAAAACTAACTAAATTTACTTTACAAAATAATCATATTTCATAACAAAGCTTCAAACCAAACTATTATCATCCAAAAAGCTTTAAAAGCAACAATGGTAAATTTTCAAAACTTTGACAGTATTATGAAATAGTCCCTGGGCTAGCAAGAAAAGTTATAATGATTTCAAAAACATAAAATTTACAAAAAATGAACTTAAATACAACTTACATGCAAAGGCCGAATCTTAAGCATCTAAAAATGGCTTCTCTTATTTATTTTCTTATGAACGTTCGGTGGGGGAATGAAAAATTGTTGAAGATGACCAATTCTTTTCATATTTTAATGTTTAAATATTTTATATTAATAAAAGTTACATAAATTTTAACATATAAATTTCTAACTATTAAGCACCAACAGCCCACCATCATTTTAAATGGCTTAATGGCCATTTAGAACCCTAAAAAATTTCTGCTTAAACACTTTAGCTATGAAAAATTCATAATGATAACTTTTATGATTTAGTCCTTGTACTATAATTAATCATTCAATCACCAAGATTACTAGAACACACCTTAATATGACACCCTAATAACCTTGCAAATATTAAATAAATAATGTTTACGGACTCACTTATCGAAATTGTGATCTTGAAACCACTATTTTTGACACCACTAAAAATAGAATGTTACAACTCCCCACTAAAGGGATTTTCATCCTAAAAAATCTTACCAAAGAAGAGGTTCGAATACTGCAAATTCATTGTTTCCTTTGACTCCTAGGTGGCTTCCTCGATGCTGTGATGTCGCCATAGAACTTTCACTAATTCTATCTTTTTATGTCTCAACTTTTTAACTTCTCGAGCAAGAAATTTCATCGTTCCTCATTGTACGTCATGTCATGTTGTAATTTTATTTCAACTAGAGAAATTACATGGTAAGGATCATATTTATACTTTTGGAACATTGATACGTGAAAGACATTATGAATCTTTTTAAGTTCTAATAGTAAAGCCGAACGATATGCTACCAACCTTATTCTCTTGAAAACCTCAATCATAGTTTTCCTTTTTGGCCAAAACATAGAACTTTCTTCTAGAGTGATACTTTCAAGAATATCTTATCACAAACCTGAAATTTAATGTCTTTTCTTTTCAATTCAGAATATGATTTATGATGATCTGATATAACTTTCAAATAGTCTCGTATTATACAAATTTTATCTTCAGTTTCTCTGATCAAATCTGTTTTGATTAACTTTCTTTCATTCAATTCTAACTAGTACAACGAAGTTGTCACACCTTAAAAATCAAAAATTTAGAAAGATGCAAAAGTTCTGTATGGCACGCTGTGGTAGCATAATCTACCACCTTGTTGGCCTGATGATGAGTTAGAATATTGGTTCACACTAATAAAGAATCTGCCCACTAGAAAAATTAAGGTTTTAATTTTAGGGTATCTTCAAGTGAAGAAAGACTACGCTCAATAATGAGTACACCTAAGGAAAAGTATACCTTAGAGTTTTGGTTGGGCACAAGAGCCTACCAATTGTAAGAGAAAGTTGTAAGAGGCTTAAATGTCTTCAAGGCCACACTATATATGGTTCACTGCCAAAGTATAGTACACTTGGTTTATTTGAGCACATTTCATGATTTGTTTTCATGACGAGATTAGTTGAGGGTCATTTGAATCAATTAGACCTTCTCCATGACTGGTCAAATCTGTAACAAAGATCTTCATGGAATTTTCCTTACCTTCCCCCATATTTTGTGGGAAAATTAGGAGATTAGGTATGTGAGCTTTGCCACTTTTTAAAATCCACGATAAGAGATTGAGAGTATATATATGGTGAAAGGGGTTTTTCTCTCCTGATTACATCCTGGTTACTTTTTTCATTCTAAACATTCCCTTATCCTTCTTTAGTAAGCAAAAGCTAAGGTTTTGTAGATCAGGGGATGATTCAACCTCCTGGTAAGTTCAAAAGCTTTGCATATTATGAATGAAAAGAGTAGTGATGTGTAATGATATAAGAACAATATATTTTAAGTGGAAGACCCTACATGAGGGTCGTGTATAGAAGAAATGTTAGTGATTGAATGGAGGTTTTATGATCTTTTAAGCAGTTGCTGCTGCTAGATTAGGAATGATGATTAAACAGGCATTCTAAGTCTAGGTAATGGTGAGTCTCTAGTGAGTCTCTAGAACTAACTTCTTTATATCACTTTAATTTGAATAAATGGTTGATGTCTCCGTAGATAAGCATGTTCCTTGAGAAAATATCTTTATAAATTTTAAAGAGGAGTATGGACAGTTGTTTGAACACGATGTTGTATGATAAGTGTCCATGCTATTAGAGAGTTGAGACATTGTTTCTGGAATGTGTATAGGATAATAATCAGTGGATGGTCAAATTTCATGTAAAAATATCTTTGATGTGGTACGAGTCCAATAGAGGGGAGTCTATGATATGTATAAATTGGAAATTAATATGTATTGTGTAGCCTCCAGCAGAACAACTATAATGCTAACCGGACTGGCAAATCACAAAATAAATATGTGGAATGTCTATGGTGAATACATCAAATGATAATATCCCAAGAGGGCTTGAAGGTTTAAGACCATGTGGGAGAAGCCCTATGTCATCCAAAGAGGTGGTCCACCAGGACAGTAAACACAAATTATCTATAAAGACTTTATGGTCAACTCTTTGAAAAGCTTTTGTGGTGAACCCTCTGCAAAGCTTTTATGGCAAACCCTCTGAAAAGCCTTTGTGGAAACCCTTTAAAAAGCCTTTGTGGTGAACCCTCTGAAAAGCCTTTGTGGCAAACCCTCTGTAAAACCTTTATGGTGAACTCTCTATAAAGCCTTTATAGCTAACTCTCTGAAAAGCCTTTGTGGCATATTATCTAAAGAGCCTTGGTGACAAGTCATCTAGAGAGCCTATGTATCAAATTCTAGCATATGAGTTGATAACACTCTAGAATAACATATTTTTATGTATTAATTATGTATTTATTCTGAGTATGATCCT
>JABFAF010279694.1:1169-19514 GCA_013677275.1 Gossypium schwendimanii
AATTCTAAATGAATTGTATTATTTTAACAATGTTTTTTGTGAGTATGTACTTATATGCTTATTAAAATATATAAATTAGTAATTAATATTTTTTGTAATTTTTAACATTTTGACAAATTTTACTTATGTTAACATCTCTAATTTGTTGTAAATATAAAATAATATTTCTAAAAATTAATTTTAATTTATATAATTATTAAAGGCAATATGTAACATCTCTAATTTGATAACATCTCAAAATCGCAAATTACATGTTATTTATTAAAGACACAAAGATATTATTAGACTATATAACTTTTAGGTAATTAATGCTATAGATATGTAATAATAGTTATAAATATATAAAATTTAATTATTACTAAATTACTCACCAAAGTTGTATACCTTAAGCAATTTTCAAACAATTAAATTACATGAATTAAGCTGAATGATAGGACTTTTTTAATAACTTTTAACAATGGAATTAAATTTCATGCAAATCCAATAATACATTATATAAAGAAAAGCTACCAATCTTTTATGATGGAAATCTCTCTGAATCCTGGCGATAACATTTCTCATCAAGAAATTGAGGATGGTGATGGTTCTCGGACAGATGTAGTTCGTAATACAAAGAAAGTTCGTTTCAAATAGGGTAATGGTGAGGAAATCACTAATATGATGGTTGAATCTAGTCCGAGTCAAATTTTATCTTGGAAGGATAAACTTCTGGGGAATAAATCTGGAGCGTCTGATAAGTTGGGGTTGGATAATTCTGGTGCTAGTGGTAATGAAGATTTGGAATTTTTGGAAGGAGATATTCACAGATCCATTGTTAATGGAATACCTACTATTGATTTCTCAGAGAGGATCTAACAATATTGGGTATGGGGCTTTAAATAATTGAATCAATAGTTTATGGAACCCCTCCAAGCCTTTCCATCTCATGGACATAGAGAATGGATACTTTCTGGCTAAATTTCAGTCCACCGAAGACTATGCAAAAGTTCTGTCGCAAGGTCCTTAGCTAATTTATGGTCAATATCTGACTGTTCAACCTTGGACCAAAGAATTCAACCCCTTACAACCATACCCAAGCATGGTGATGGCTTGTATACGGTTACTAGGCCTCCCAGGGTTTCTGTACAAAAGGAAAATTCTTGAAGAAATAAGAGAGACCATAGGAAAGGTTGTTCGGTTAGATTTCAATACTAATAGTAGAATTAGAGGCCACTTCACCAAGATGGTTGTTTATGTCAACCTGGACAAGCCTCTGGTCGCTCAAGTTCTTGTGAGTGGTTTACATCAGAAAGTTGAGCATGAAGCGCTACCTATGATTTGCTTTACCTGCGGGAAGTACAGACATGCTAAGGAGCTATGTGCTTCACCACAACCGGATCTGGCAGTGGGGAAGGATCAGAAGGGCACTAATCTGACAGAGGCTGTAAGCAGAGGAGAAGGTGTTGTTTACGGGCCATGGATTGTGGTTGAAAGGAAAGTAACGTGTAATTCTAGGAACAACAATATTAAAAAAACTAATTTTACGGGGAAAGGAAAATTGGGTTCTCGATTTGATGCTCTGGCTAATATGGAAGTTTTGCTTGATCTAGAAGATGAGTTAAATAAGGAAGATACTGGAAAGTTGGCTGGTTTTAAGAATAAATTGAAAGTTGGAGAGAATGTTATGTAACGGGGGTTTAAGACATAGGGTAACCCTAAGTCAACAAGGACTGAGCAATCGGTGGGAGATAGTATATATGATCAAGGTGATGGGCTTTTAAACCCACAAAGGAGAAATCCAGAATGAAAGCCTTAGTGGGCCGAACACCTGTTGAGCCTGCTTTAGATATTAGAGCAGCCGGATCAATAGCTCTCAAGGCTGTTATGGACCCATCGAGTAGCTCAATGAATCAGCCCAACAATGTGACGAACCTTCATTACACAGAGTCTGCTCTTCAAAATAACGAACCAGAGAGTTCTTTTCATTTTTTTTGAATTTTTTTGATTTTTAAAGTTTCGATTGGTGCTAAGATTTTTAAAGCTTCCACTAACCATTCCAATTCAACACCAGCAACTGTTTCTTGCTTTAATCTGTTTTTTGTGGGTCAAGAGGTGAGTGAAGATGGTGGACCATCTCTTTCATCCGAGTCAACTTCTTCGTTGTCAGAGCTGGTTGCAGTACAGGTAGGTCATTCCCCTGGTGGTTTAAACCTCATTAGACATATTGTTGTATCGTTCAAAGAGAATGATTCAGCTAATGGTGCTCAATTGAGGGGTGCCACTGTTTCAACTTTGGGTGTTAATAAAATTCGGAGTTCGATGAAAATATTAGGGAGTAAAAATGGGGGCTTTCGTGCTACAAGGAAAATAAACAAAATTACGCATGGGAAAGGGAATAATTTTAAAATTAAAAATTCTTCTAAAATTCCTTTGAGTGTTTCTATGTCTAGGTTGGCTCAGACTGTTTCCACATTACGAAGTGCTAATTCAGGTTCAATAGACCTAGGTGCTGGTAAAAGAATTCAGGAATGATTACTAAAACTCTTGAGAGTAAGGTTTCTTGGGGCTTTATTTATTCTTTTCTTGTATATTTTATTATGGATTTAAATTTGTCAATTTTTTTCTTGGAATTGTCAAGATTGTGCAAGTAGCAAATTTCTCCGTGTTTTTCATGAGTATAATTTTGAGCATAAACCGAATATAGTGTGTCTGCTGGAACAGAGAGTTAGTGGTAAAAAAACTTATTTTATTATTGATAAATTGGGTTTTGACTTTTCTCACCGCATTGAGTCTATTGGTTTTTCAGGTGGCATCTGGGTTGGTTGGAAGGATAATATTTGCATTAGCATTATTCATAATCATCCCCAGTTCATGCTTCTTCATGTTCATGCCAGTACTCACTAATTCATTTTTTTTTATCTTTTTTGTGTATGGTAGTCCTGACAGAGTTAAGAGGAAGTCTCTTTAGACTGATTTAATAGATGTTTTACCTCATGATCCTTTACCTTGTTGATTATGGGTGATTTAATGTTATCCTCTCACCTAAGGATAAAAGAAGTGATCGCTCCACTGGTAAGAGATGTAATTTATTTGAAAATTTTGTTGACTTTTGTAATTAGTAGGACCTTAGATTCATAAGGCCCTCCTTTACCTGGAAAAAAGGTAATACGCATGAGCAGATTGATCGACCATTAGCTAATGATACTTGGATTTCGTCCTTTTTGGGTAGTCTTGTTTATCATCTTCCACGTATTAAATCAGATCATAGGCCCATCCTTCTAAAAACTAATCCTGAATTCAATATTCCCAAAGGGAGACCTTTTCAGTTTCTTACAAGTTGGACAAAGCATGCGAATTTTATAGCTTTGGTCTCTAGTAAGTGGAGGTTTGCAAGTAACATGGATGATTCCTTATCTAATTTTACCTCACATGTCAAAGAATGGAACAGATCTGTATATGGCTCTATAGGCACGCGCAAAAGATAGCTTATGAGATCACTTACGAGCATTCAAAAGGCCATGGATCGGTTGACCTCCAATAGCTTAGTTAACTTGGAGATGGAGGTTCGAGATGAATTGGAAAGTGTGCTTAACCATGAGGAACTTCTTTGAAGGCAAAAGGCTAGGTGTGATTGGCTCCAATTTGGTGATCACAATACCAAGTTCTTTCATAATCGTACAATGCAAAGGAAGAAATTCAATCGTATTTTAGCATTACGCATTAGTAGTGGGGAGTGGTGTTCTGATCAGAATATTCTTAATGATGAGGCCATCAGGTTCTTTGAGAAATTGTATGGTCAAATCCCTACTCCTATGATTAATCTTCCCTCTAATACCTTTCCCTGCCTTAAGGAGCAAGATATTGATTTTCTAAAAAAGCCAGTTTGAAATGAGGAGATAAAGAAGGCCATTTTTAACATGGCTTCATTGAAAGCTA
Source organism: Gossypium schwendimanii (assembly GCA_013677275.1). Classification (NCBI taxonomy): domain Eukaryota; kingdom Viridiplantae; phylum Streptophyta; class Magnoliopsida; order Malvales; family Malvaceae; genus Gossypium; species Gossypium schwendimanii. Next base: position 5,085 of record JABFAF010279694.1, read on the forward strand.
CAGGAAGTGATGTGTTCCATGCGTATTTTTTCCAAAGTCAGTGGGACTCAGTTGGAGGGGCGGTTCATGAGTGGGTTCAGGGAATCTTTACTGGTAATAGAATTGAAGAAGATCTTAACAACACTCTAATTGTGCTTATTTCGAAGAAAGATCAACTGAAGGATTTCAGTTAGTTTTAGCCAATTAGTCTTTGTTCGATGATGTATAAATTGGTGATGAAGGTGATCGCTAATAGATTTAAAGTAGTGTTTTCGAATTATATATCACCAAAGCAAGCGGGGTTTATTGCTAGTCGTAACATTTCTAATAATGTCATTATTTCGCAAGAAGTCATTCACTCGATGAGTAGTAGGAGAGTTGGTAGAAACTGGATGGCCATCAAGTTGGATCTAGAGAAAGCTTATGATAGGATTAGCTGAGATTTTCTTGATGCGACTCTGGTAGCAGTTGGGATTCCCGAGTTTCTCAGAAATGTGATTATGGGTGCAATTTCTTCTTCCTCTATGCAGATTTTATGGAATCGAGTTCCGTCTCGGTCCTTTAAGCTTGTGAAAGGGATTAGACAAGGGTGTCCTTTTTCGCCTTATCTTTTCATTCTTTGTAAGGAATGGTTAGGCCATATTATCTGCTCAGAAATCATAGTTAGTAGGTGGCATCCGATTCGGTTATCTAGGTCAAGGTTAGCGGTATCTCATTTTTTTTTTGCTGATGACCTTGTCATTTTTGGCAAAAGTAGAGCTGGAATAAGCTTTTTTGTTAAAGGAAATCCTTAAGCACTTCAGTGACTTTTCTGGGCATAAAATCAGTGTAAGGAAGAGTAATATGTATTTCTCCAAAGGTGGTGGTACCAGTTTATGTGATCAACTTAGCTAGTTTTTTGGGTTTCAAAAAGTTCTTAATCTAGGGAGTTATCTGGGGGTGCCTCTCCTTCAAAAACGTGTTACTAAAAGTACTCTGAATTTTGTGATTGATAAAGTGAGGCATAAACTTCAAAATTGGGAAGCTAGGAAACTCTCATTTACGGGACATGTCACTCTCATCCAATCAGTTCTCTTGGCTATCCCAAACTATTTCATGCAGTCCTTGTTAATCCTGAAAGGTGCATGTGATGAGATATAAAGGATTGCAAGGAAGTTCATTTGGGGTGGTTCTGCTGATCATCCAAAAACAGCCCTGGTAGGATGGGAGTCTGTTTGTCAGCCTAGGTCTTGTGGAGGCCTTGGGTTTTAGTACCTTCAAAACCAGAATAATTGATTCATTATGAAAATTGGGTTCAACCTAGTCTCTAGAAAGAATGCTTTATGGGTTCGTATCTTTCGTTCGAAATATGGTTGGAAGAATCAACTTCCAGATTTTATTCACAGAAATCAATGCTCTCATCTTTGGCGTTCCCTCTCTAAGGTGTGATCCCTTTTTTTGTGATAATATCATGTGGTCGGTAGGTGATGGCTCTACAATTCGTGGTTGGAAAGATTCTTGGGTACTAGAGGTTGGCCCTCTTTTTTCTTACATTCTAATGCATGCAAGCCTTGATTTGTAGAGCACTTTGAGGGATTGGGTTCTCCTTGATGGTTTTTGGAACATTGATTTGCTTCATATTTGGCTAGCTGATGACGTGATAAAGTGCATAGTAAGTATCCCCATTATCATTTTGCTGGTGGTGAGGATAGGATCATTTGGGCTCGATCTGGTTCAGGGTATTTTTCTGTCCGTAGTCCTTACTGGGCTTTAAAAGAAGATTCTAGAATTCCCAAAGATGATATTTGGAAGCCTATTTGGAAATATCAAGGCCCATAGATAGTCCGTCTTTTTCTTTGGCTTGTGGCCAAGCAGAGGCTTCCTACTAATTCAGAACACCCTAGGAGAGGAATTAAGCAAAAATAGTGCGTGCCTTCTATGCGGTCATGATACTGAGGACATTGTGCATGTTCTTCGAGACTATTTGATGGCTAAGGAAGCATGGACGCTTATAGTCCCTCTTGAGAAGCAACCTAGGTTTTTTTTTTTTCTGATTCTTTTCAAATTTGGTTTTACACTAACTTTTGTTGTCATTTTAAGATGCAAGATAAGGGAATTACTTGGTCATGCTTATCTAGATTAATTGCTTTTAGAATTTGGAAAAACAGGAATCTTTTCATCTTCCAAAACATCAATTGTACCACTTCTAAAGTTGTAAAAGTCTCTCTGAGCTGGGCCTAGCAGTTCAAACCTTTTCTAAATGGGATCAAGGCTAATTCACCCAATTCGGAAATTCACTCTCATTATGAAGACAATTGGGTCTATTTATTTTTTGATGGAGCAGTGACTACAGCTTCCGGAAATGCTTCCGCGGGTGGCGTGATTCGTGATCAGGTTGGCAATTGGATTTTGGGTTTCAATCATTATTTGGGCAAATGTTTGCCTTTGAAGGCAGAACTTTGGAGTATTCTTGATAGAATTCTCATTTTATTAAGGGCTACAAGAAGGTCAGGATTCAGACAGATTATCTTGAAGTGGTTAGGGCCTTGTCCATAGAGGAATTAGTGGACTTCGGTATTACCTTGCTTAGAAGAGTTAAACAATTTTTGTGTTCTGAAGGTCAGTGGGAAATTAAGTATGTTCTTAGGGAGTGTAACTTAATTGCAGACCAATTGGCAAAGATTAGTCTCTCTTGGTAGACTTCCCTTCAGATCTTTGACGTACCTCCTGATTTGGAGGTTACGGCTATCCAACAAGACAAAGCTTTTAGAGTCTCTTAGTAGTTGTTAAGTTGTAATTCTGTTTATCATTTTTCACAAAAAAAATACATTATATAATAAATAAAACATATTTTTTATTAATTATCATATAATAAAAAAATTAAATAAAAAGGAAATTCAAATGTTTTTAAAACAAATTAAAAATTAAATAAAAAGGAAATTAAAATGTTTTTAAAACAAATTACCTTTTAATTTTTTAAATGTTTATTATTTTAAAACATTGTAAAATTATACATGCATAAAGGTTTTCAAAAGATAAGATTATAAGTAAAGAAATATGCAAAAAAAAAAACTAGATTAATAAAAGGTACCCTGCAAAATATATTTGAAAAAGTCAAAATAAAGAATTCAAGCAACCAGATACCCTGAACATCAATGCATAATTTCTATTCAGTAGCATGTGCCAATGAATCTAAGAAGCCAAGTAAATAAAATTAAAAATAGATTAAAAAAACATTAAACTCCTTGGTTTTCTTAAAAAAGAATCACCTTATGCAAAAATAGATTCACCTTCAGAAAACCATTATTGCAAATCAAAGATATAATGGCTAGTTCCAAATTCATGCACATAAAAAATATAATGACTCCAAAATATATCAGGGATTATGAAAAATACGTGAAACGGGCTGAAAAATGAACTTAAGTGAGTTAGCTAGCAAGCCTTTAGGCTATTTCCTATATAGAACTATCACATCTGAACTCTTTTTCAATCTAAGCCATTTATCAATTACCACTTAGTATATTAGATTCATCAAACCATTTCATGATAAAGACTCTATATTTTCAGGGAATAAGAATAAAAGCACAAAAATTAATCTCCCTTAATATTGTAGGGAAGTTTCATAATTTCTTTAGCGTAACCGATTGCTTTATTTCTCTGTGGCAGACATATCCCCTGATTTAATCATAAGTGTGCTCTACCCAATATCAATTTCTTCTGGGACTTGACCCTGTCCAGTTTCATCTCAAACTTCCAATTTACCTTTCTTGGTTGACTCCTTAAAGACAACCATATACACAAATATGTGGATTGTCAGCTACTATTAGCAGACGTTAAATTGTCTTTGCCATAACGGTGGATCCTTACCCCGCTCTATTCATTCCATACCGACCCAACATATGTTTATCATATTACCCCGACGACTATCTTCTCCTCACTTGGCCTTTGCATAGACCCTTCCATAAAGATAATGCAATCCAACATCTTCATTTTCAGTCTTGAGTATGAGGTTTAGTTAATTAATAAACACCCCTTTTTCCTTGTGGACTCGTACTTGCAAGGTAGTGCTATAAGACTGTTCCACTTTAGGCCACTTTACTAACATGCTTCAATTAATAGATAGTTCTTGATCTTTTATTTAGATTGTCCTTGGCAGACTTTCTCATTTGATAGCCTTTGTGGACTTTCCCCTCGTTACATAGTCTTAACGGACATCCTCTTTGTAAGTTTCTGCCAAGCTTTACCAATGGTATAGTTTCGATGGACATTCCCTTCAAATTGGTCCTTGGCGGGCTTTCCCCTTTTCTAGCTACCTATTTATCAATTACCACTTAGTATATTAGATTCAATGAACCATTTCATAAACACTTAACCCATGATGATTCTACATCAACTCTAGCTGACTTTTATTTACACTTTCCTAGAAGGAAATACTCCTTGCTTCAACATATGCCACATTTAAGATGCTTCTATCAATTCCTCTTACCTTCACATTTTGGCGGATCCCACTATGTAGCACACTTACCTGTGTTTTCAAATACACAATGATCATCTCAACAAGCTACTCGCCACATAATTCATACAGTAACCTCCCTTTTTATGGCCTGATGGCTCCCTATTTGTCATCCTGGTAGACTCCATTTTTGCCACGAGGTGTACCTGTTCACCATTAGATCATACCATGGCTTAACCATGGACTTTTGCTTCCGAAGAATCGATAAACCCCTTTCAAGGTGTCACCGCGAAGGACCTATATATCGTTTGCACGGTGTCGTCCTGAAGGACCTATATATCGTTTACATGGTGTCACCCTGAAAGGCCTATATACCATCGTCATGGTGTCACCTCGAAGGACCAATCGGTAACTATTGTCACGATGTCGCCCCAAAGGACTAGTCGATAACAATTCCATGATGCCACAAAACTCCCTTGTATCCTTTTTTAATCCTTTCATTCCTCCATTACACCAATTTCCTACCTTCAGTATCCCGACAATGTAACTCCCTCCATACTCCGCACATAATAAACATGCATTTCACGCAAGTCATTGTACTTATTGTAACATATAGTACACCATTTATCAATACGTTAATTCACAACCAATTGACATCTAGTAAACATACTTACATAGAGTTATGCATGCACAACATACTTTTTCACCATATTCATACACAACCGCGAATTCAAAAAAACTCAAAAAAGACATAGACACAAATTATACATGCAACCCAAGATCATTAATCACCCAAAAGTAGAGTACAAAATCTGACCTTAAATCCTTCGTCCTCGTCAGCTTAGCTTGTCCAAACGTTAGAGCCTCCTTGACTGCCTCCAAACGTGCGAATGTTTAGAGTTAAAATTGAGCAAATAAATAGATATAAATTAAGTGTGCTAACTAAAAGAGAACATGTCCAATTGTAACATAGATTTGTGTTACAATAGAACATCGATAAGTATTCCGAGGGTAGTACCCAAGGGATTGCAAATTGGAAAAATTATTGTTAAATTAATTACTAATCTAATCAATTTACAAGTTAGTAGTGTGAATCCAAATTATATTATTTATTAAACTATTTAAACCAATTAACCTAAATTAACCTAATGGAATTTCCTATTCCTAGTGTCAATGATACGAGCTTTAGCCTAAGTTTAGTTAACCGGTAGAAGATTAACTCACTTCAATGGTTGTAATTAATAGAAGAACTCGAGTTTTAATGATGAATTAATTATTAACTACTCAACATCCACTCGTTAAACTACTTAATCAATTAAACAGATCCATAACCGAAACATGCTAGATAAAAATAAAGCACAATTTATTCAGTTATTCATACAAACAATAACTGATCAGGTTAATGAAAATATAAATAAAAGAACAAGAAGTAGGAGAAAGCTCTTGAATAAATATATGGGCGGCTCCAGAGCAATCTCCACTCGCAACTGTCTTCACATTAGAAAAAGGAAAATCCTGACCAAGCAAAAATTAAATAAACTATAAAGAAAACTATTTAAGTATGAACAATGTCTAATATTTTCCACACTCTAATGAGATTATAAGAGTGTATATATAGGCAAAACCTAGGGCAACATTAAGGTAATTTATTCCTAAAATACCCTTGGTTTAATAAACAAATTGCAACTTTAAATTTTGTTCACGCGACCGCTGACATCATCTTTTAGTCATGCGCCCATCACACTTTCATGACGCCAAGATCTCCACGTCATGATGTCAACCCTGTTTTCAGGCCTTAATGCTTCGAAGTTTAGTGTTGTGACATTGGATGTTGATGTTGCGACAAGATTGTTGGTCCTTGCATACTTAAGCCTAAATTGATGCCCTACGTTCCAAAATTGATGCCCTACACACTCAAATAACCCATTAGTCATACTCGAAGCCCAAATTGGCCTTACAAATCATTAAAACACTGAAACATGCATAAAAACACTTATTTTACTAAAATTAAACTTTGTATTGATAATTTTTTTTGATATAACAAATAAAAATGTTTTTGAATAAAGTTTGTTTTTGAACAAAGAAATTATAAAGTTCAAATCATAAAAATCATTTCAAGACTTCCAAACATATTAGAAAATGATCATTTCAAGACTTCCAAACATATTAGAAAATGATTTAAACGCATAGAAAATTTTGGACAAAGTTGAAAAACATTTTTAAACTCTTTAACTCGATTGAAACATTCCCAAACTGATTGAAAAACTACTTCTTACAAAACGTATCGATATTTTTCATAAAGTATCGGTACCCATATAATTTTTATCAATACCATTTTCTATATCGTTACCAAACTTGCTTATTGACTTGAAATTTTTTTGAAAAAAAGCAAAAAGTATCGATACCTTTCAAAATATATTGATACCTATTGTATTTTTATCAATACCATCTATTAATATCGATACTGTTTTTGCATTCTAACTTGATTTTTCAAACAATCACAAAAAGTATTAATACCCATAAAAAATATTGATACCTTCTACTAGGTATCGATAAAATATCTTTGTTATCATTGTAAACTAGCTTTAACGTTCACTGAATCATGTATTAAATGCTAATAGTATTGATACTTGTAGAAAAGTATCGATACCTTTTATTGCAAGTAAATTTAATGATCTGGTATTTTCATCCCCGATGGCTCTATTTAATTCTTTAACAGCCACAATGGTTGGAAATCAATTAGTGGGTATGAATACCAACTTTCAAAGGTCCTACAACTATAAGAAAGAATATATTCAAGCTTAAAGGTCAATCAAACAACCTTTGTGCTCAATTTTTCATACTTTCCTTACATACACTTTTGAGCTTCATTGTTATTATATTAGCTCAAGTGTTCTTCTTTGTAATTGTGCTTTATTGGCAAACACATTGATCTTGTAAGGGTTACTTATTTGTTTGCTTATTTGTGTATCTTTGAAAGGGTTTGTGTATTAAGGTTTCGGTAGAAACCTTAAGGGAGTTTATAAGATTAAACCTTGTCCTCAAAGGTTGTCAAATTAGTGAATTTGAGAAAATCCTTAGTAGTGGAAAGCGAAAGTAGTAGAGTAGGCAATTGGGGTCGAACCACTATAAATTCTTGTGTTAAATTTTTTTCTATCCTTATTCTCTAGCATCCACAAAATTTTAAAAATCCAATTCACCCCTCTTGGCAATTTCAATTTGATTATTTGAGCTATCAATTGGTATTAAAGCTAGTCTCAATTTGACGGTTGTACAATCAAGAGAAGATCTTTAAGGTAGCTCAACTTTCAGATAATCAATCCACAAGAGATGACATCTACATTCAGTTTAGTTTTTCTTGGAGAATCACAATCTATCTCCAACCTCCTTACTTCAACAGTGCCAACTATTCTTGTTGAAAGACAAGAATGATATTGTTTATACAAGCAAATGATCATTTCGTATGAGACATCTTCATACCTCTCAAGCAAGAAGGAGGGTTCCTTTTTCCTAAAAGTAAGAAATAATGAATGAGGAAGATAGAAGGAGTATTTAGTTGAAAGCCAAGGCTATGCACACTTTATTTTGTGCACTTGGCCTGGAAGTATATATTAAAGTATCATCTTGTTCCAATGCCAAGGAGATATTGGATAAGTTTAAAGTTACACATGAAATTAATAACCAAGTAAAGAAGTTTAAGGTTGGAATTCTTACTCTAATTATTAAACCTTTAAAATGAAGAAGATATCAAGACGATGTCCAATTGGTTTACTATCATCATTAATGGATTACAGTATTATAAGAAGACATATCCAAATGAAAAGGTGGTAGGGAAGTTGTTTTGGAGCTTGCCTAAATCGTAGGAAGCTAAGGTGACTGCAATTGAAGAAGTAAACAATTTAGAGACGTTGACTTTGGATGAGCGCATTGGTTTTTTGCTTACACACGAGATGATGCTCAATGAAGGGGTTAAAGAAGCCAAAATTGAGAAGAAAAAGGTTGTTGTTTTTAAATCCACCACAAGTGAAGATAGTGAATCAAGTGAAGAGGTGGATGAAGATAAAGAGATGGCCATGTTTGATAGGAGATTCAAGAGGTTCATGAAGTCCAATAAAGGAAGAAAATTCCAAAAGAATGAGGGATTGAAGCTTGAATCTACCAAGGAGAAAGATCTCATTATTTTTTTTAGAGCAAGAAACTGGGACATATCAAGTTTGATTATACTCAATGGAAGAAGGGATCAAGCAAACAAAAGCTTAAGGCCAATGTGGCTACATAGAGTGATGAGGATTTCTTCGATGATGAAGATTAAGAAGTAGCTAACCTATGCCTTATAGCCATTGATGACTATAAGGTGACTTCTACCTTATCTTGTAACCTCCCAAACCCGACCTAGACATTATGGTCGAATTGTGAAGATCACATTAGCCACCTTTATGACTAACCTACCTTGTCGTTCCTTGAAAACCTTAGTTACTCTCTCTTTTAAGAAAAATCACAATTTACCTTTGTTATTTTGGAAAACGTTCCATCAATTAAAATGAAGAAATAGGTGCAAGTTTAAGATCATGGGTTGTATAGTTATGATCGTGAGGCTTAAGTTGTCTAGAGGCGTAGTCCACAACCTTATTGTCTTGCATCAAAACACAAGCAAGACCGATATGAGATGCATCACTGTATACCATATAATCCTTCCTAAATATGTCTAAATCAAAACAGGCCCTTAAGTCAACACATACTAAAGCTTTTCACAACTTTTCTGCTACTCTTCAGTCCACTTGAAAGGTGCACTTTTCCTCAACAGCTTGGTCATAGGAGCTGCAATCAAGGAAAACCCTTCCACAAACCTCCTATAATAGTCGATCAATCTTAGGAAACTTCAAATTTCACTAACATTCTTAGGTTGATTCCAGTCTAAGATAGCCTCAATTTTCTTTAGGTTAACATAGGTGCCCTCAACTAATACCACATGTCTCAATAACATCACTTTGTGGAGCCAAAACTCACAGTTACTCAATTTAACATAAAACTATCCCTCACATCGAATCTGCATGACAACTCTCAAGTGTTCATCATGTTCTATTTCAGACTTAGAGTAGATCAAGATGTCATCAATGAAGACTACAAAAAAACAATCAAGATAGGGTTCAAAAACGTGATTCATTAGATCCATAAAAGCTGTTAGAGCATTCGTGAGACCGAAGGGCATCACTAGAAACTTGTAATGACCATACTGAGTTCCAAATACGGTCTTAGGAATGTATGTCTCTTTCACTTTCAACTGATAGTATCCAGACTGTAGATCGATCTTAGAGAGCACTTTCGCACCCCTAAACTGATCAAATAAATTATCAGTCCTCAGTAAAGGGTATCATGTCATTACGATCAACTTGTTCGGTTGCTGATAATTAATGCAGAGTCTTATAGATCCATCCTTCTTCTTTACAGATAGAACAGGGGCTCCGCATGGTGACACACTCAGTCTAATGAATCCACGATCTAGAAGTTCATATAACTGTGCCTTAAGTTCCACCAGCTCTTTCGGGGATATGCGATAAGGGGGAATGGACATCGAAGCTGTTCCAGGGAATAGATCAATGCCAAATTCAACCTTGTGCTCCACAGGTAATCTAAGTAACTCATCTGGAAAGACGTCAGGAAAATTGCTTACTATACAGCTAACTCACTGATATTCATGTCCAGAATATAAGCCAGATAGACTTCACATCCTTTGCGCACAAGCTTTTCGACCACTAGAGCAGAGATCATGTTAGATAAGTAATCTCTACACTCTTCAACCATCACTATCTCTTTCCCAATGAAAGTTTTCAAGGTATCCATCTTTATAGCGCAATCCAAACTGACTTGGTGTTCCACCAACTAGTTTTTTTCCAAGATACGATCAAATTCATCGAAGGGTAATTTCGTGAAGTCTACAAAAAATACCTCTTATTTAATTTCTAACGGGCATGTCTAATAAAATTTGTTCACAGAAACAAATTGTCCTAAGGGACTGAGTACAATTATGTCATTAATAGTTATGTTATTCTATCAAGGTCTATCATCTTTAACCCAGTTGTTGGGTCACGAAGCCTAAGTAGTAGGACAAACATCTCTCTTAACAGGGAGTCTAGCCTTATCCCTCTTTTCGCGTTCCACACGTTTCACTTCCTCAAAGATATTGGTTTTCTACACTAAAGTTTCAAAAAAGCCTTTCCTGGTGAGGGGCTACCAGCACCATCAATCCATATCTTAGTTTGTTTTCAAACCTAATGCATTAATCCTATTCTGTTGAGATCACTCACAGAGTATAGTGACTCAGCCTTAAGAATTTGGCCTACACTCGACCGCAGACTTGTCCTCTTATTTGAGATCAATGATCTCTAACCTCTGAGCCTCGACATATCTAGTACCGACATATATTTTCTGGAAATCATCCAAAAGTATTCCCATGTCAGCCTCTTTATCTGAGTACCTCTCATGACGACTTGCCACCAATAATAAGCCTCATTTCTTAGCAATGATATAGTGCCCTTTAATTTTTGTTCGAGGGTACACTTCATATAATCTAAAATTCTCTTTGTAACCTCTAACCAATATTCAACTATGATAGGGGTTGTCCCAGCAACACCCCTAGGTAACTTAGCACCATTAGAACGAAGCCTCTCAGCTATAGTTCCATGACTATTTACTCCAAATGGGCTCCATCTACTCGCTGTAGCATCCTAAGCATTGTAACGCCCTGAAATTTGGGCCTAGAAGTATTGGGCCTTGAGCAAGGGAAACGGTTTGGAAGCTGAGTATAAAAGTTTATGTGAGCTAGGAATTGACACAAAAATATGTTTGTTTTAGTGGATAAGGGTCCTAAGAGGAGTTGGAAAAGTCCTGGGTTTGAACTTGGGCTTTAGCAAAAATTTTGGTTTTAAGTGGATAAAACCCTAAATGCTTGGATGTAGGCCTTTTATATTGTTGTGTTAAAAAAAATGTCATAAGGAAGCATGTGGTCTAGTGGTTGTGGCGTCATTAAGGTTACAAGGGAGCCTGGGTTTAAGTCTTGGCTCTTGCAATTTATTTTGGTTTTCTTTTAAAGAAACCTGGACTTTGGCCTTTAGACTTTTTTATTAATTAAAGATAAAGTGTAGCATAAGGAGCCTAATGGCCTAGTGGTAAGTGGCGTGTTGTTGCTTCTAAGGGGCTTGAGTTCGAGTCACGTTATGCACAAAGGAGTATTTATTTTGCTTCTTTTACCATGTGAAAAGTAGAAGTTGATTGAAATACTGCTGAGTAGAAAAGAGTTTGAATTGGTCTTTGAAGAGGTTTGTGGAGAGAATTTAGGAGAGAAAAAGGGGACTTGGATAAGGGTTCGGTTGGTTGTTGTTGTAGAGAAATTATACGAGGAAAAAGGCTATGTGGGGGAAAGGGAGAGTTGTGCTGTATAGGGACTTTAGGAACTCTTGAATTCAGTTTTCGGGATGTTTTTCTTTCAGAATTGGGTTGGTTTGTGCGAGGGAACTTGTTTTTGGTCATATTTTTGTTACTTTTCTCTGCTTTTTGGTTTTGGGGGACCGATGACGCTATAGACCCTTTCAGGTATTATTATTTTCCCTTTTGCTTTTTTCTGCTTGACTGAATATTTTTGTTTAATTCCCTTTTCCAATCAGTTTTTCCCCTTCTGGTCAATTACTGTATTTTCTCTCCCTCTCAACACTTTCAGGTTTTGGCTCTTGTTTTCTCAACATTCAGTTACCTTTTCTCTTCTTTGCCGAATTCGTTTGTTTCCCTTTTTCTCAAACGGTTTCCCCTTGGAAAATTTCTCTTGTTTTTTGTCTCTCTCAATCAAATCTTAGTAGTTCATCTCCCTTTGTTCTGTTACTGGTTATTTCCTCTCTTCCCTCTCTTGCTTTCGATTTAGTGTTGGTTTAAGGGATTCTCTGCTCCTACATTTCGTACTCTCTCCATTCCTGTTTTTGATTCAGTAAGTAATCTCTATTAATCAGTAAGTCTCTCGGTTCTTTTCAGTTCTCTCTTTTACTGTTTAAACCAAAAGGTGCGATCCCTTACTATCGATTCTTCTCTTTTGTCCTATGTGTATGTTCTTTTGGGTTCTAGAACTTCCGATGGGTGAAGAGGGTGCTAGTAGTAAAGTGATAGCAAAGGTACCGGCTGAGTTTGAGTGCATAGCCTCTACTCTCAAGTTTAAGCGGCGTAAGGTGTTAGCTCTTTGAGATTTTCCGCCAGGTTGTGGAAGGGTGGCTACACCAATCTCTAGAATTAGTAGGCAACCACAATCGGCTAATCTAGTCAAAGGAAAGGTAATCTGTTGGATAAGTATTTTCGGTAGAGGCTATTTTTGATAAAGGGTTGATTTGGGATTGTATGTTTAGGAATCCTAATGTTTGGACGACTAACAATATGATTTGATGGAAAATAGACTTTGGAGCATGTGGATGATTCGTACGTTTTGCAATTAGGTGTGTAATTGTACACCGTAAATCATTTTTGTCAAAAAACCAAAAAATCAAAAATACGGCGATTGAGGTCACATGGGCGTGCAAACGCTCACGTGGAGAAATGAGCCCACAAGTATGGGCGTTAGATTGTAGAGGCCACCACGAGCATTCTCGTGCTCATGGGCCGTTATGGGCCTTGTTAGGCTGAAATGGGCCGTGTAGGCCCAATAGGCTCGTGGGTTCCATACGGATAAAAGCTACAAAAAGTGGCAGAAACTGGATTGGGCTATGTAGTTCGCATAGCCGTGTTTGAATTTTGGCCAAATGGGCCACACGAGCGTGTGGGCCCACTTGGGCTGAATATTGAGCTTTGGACCCATTTACACTGTTTTGATCGTGTAGATTATCTGTATCGCTCAAGGCGACTATAGACCTTTGGGAAGGTCATTATTGGTACTGAAACCCTAAAATAGGTGTAATAACCGTATTACCCCTGTAGGGTAAAATGACCATAATGCCCCTGTAGGGTAAAATGACCGTAATACCCCCATAGGGTAAAATGATCGTAATGCCCCTGTAGGGTAAAATGATTGTAATACCCTCATAGGGTAAAATGATATAATACCCCTATAGGGTAAAATGACCGTAATACCCTTATAGGGTAAAATAATCGTAATACCCCCATAAGGTAAAATAACGGTAATACCCTCATAGGGTAAAATGATCGTCATACCCCCATAGGGTAAAATGACCATAATACCCCCATAGGGTAAAATGACTGTAATACCCCCGTAAGGTAAAATAACCGTAATACCCTTATAGGGTAAAATGACCGTAATGCCCTTGTGGGTAAATGACTATTTTTTCCCTCGAGGTCAAATGATTATTTTGTTTGTTGTTAAATGACTGATTTTTTTGTGTTTGGTATGACTGATTTGTCTGTGATTTGAATGACTGATTCTGAGCATGGCATTCTGTATACACGACATACTGCATGGGGTTGGGATACTGTTATGGAGGAAATACTGTACTGGTGGCTCTACCACAATCACTGTTATTGGTGGCTTAGCCACATATACTATTACTGGCAGCTTTGTTGCAATATTGTTGCTGGCAGCTTGCTGAAATGCTACTGATGGCTTTGTGCCGATCATAGTACCGTTACTGATGGCTTTGTGTCGATCATAATACCGTTATTGATGGTTTTATACCGATTATATTACCGTTATCGATGGCTGTGTACCGATCATTTTACTGTTACTAATGGCTTTGTACTGATCATATTACCGTTACTGATGCTTTGTGTCGTACATATTACCGTTACTAATGGCTGTGTGTCAATCATATCACTGCCACTGATGGCTTTGTGCCAATCATATTACTATACTTATGGCTTGGAGCCATTCTGTTTATAACTTATAGCTATCCTATTTACGGCTCTTAGCCATTCTGACTACTGGTAGCTATGCTACGATATTGGTGTGAGGGCTGGGTGGGTCAACTCTGTCCCCACATGGTGTGTTGGGTTGGTACGGGTGGTGTGTTGGCTGGATTGGGATGGGTTTGCAT
>JABFAF010279785.1:0-17783 GCA_013677275.1 Gossypium schwendimanii
CTAAGTTAATAAAATACTTTAATTATTCAACCAATAAAATAAATGAGCTGAAATGTAGCTAAATTGAGCCCGATTGAGCTGAATTAAGCTCAAATAAGCTGATTGGAGCTGAATCGAGATAAAGGAGCTAAAATTGAGTTGAAGTCAGCTTTCACTAAAGTGCATGGATTCATCAATGAGTTGTTTTGAGCATTTCCATCTTCAATGAGCTGATTCTCCTTCCAAAACTTAAGCAGCAAAGCTGAAATAGCTTCTTGAAAGTGCTTAGATCGCGCTCTAATCATGGGTCCTTTTGGGAGCTCATTGGGATCAAATCTAGAACTTAGTGAGCCATGGGGCATGCTCACATGAAGTTGGCTCCTAACCAAATCACTCTACAAAAACCAATTAGCATAGTGCTTAGGAAACTGAACGCACTATAGATTTGGCGGTAACTCATACCAGACTTACTCTTTACTTATCATTTCCTTTTCTTAATTAGTAGAATAACCTGTGACAAAATCCTTAATCATTTCTATGGAGAATATACTACGTCAGACTCTAACACGCCAGAAGACCGTTAATTGGTGGATTACACTACAACAACACAGATAACATCACAACTACATGCCTTAGGGTGTGACAATCGTAGTGGTGACAAGTAGGCGACGGGATTGGTCCTAGAGGCCATGGGATAGGTACACCAGTGGAGACCCCTCTTTTTTTGTTACACCACATCCTAAGGGGAAATGGTTCACTTCCTGGGCGTCAGAGGGATTCAACTTCCCAACTTTGCCTACGATTTCAGCCTCATCCAATGTGAGTGTCGAGTAAACGGCCATTCTGATGGTATCCTCCTCACTCTCTATCTATTGGAAATCGGGTGCCATCTACCCTTTCATCATTTCTTTTGCTCTACCTTAACGAGTATGGGGTCACGCCGGGGCAACTCGTCAGCTTATCTATATGGTTCTTGGTGGCGTACTTTATTAACTATAATATGAGGTGCAATCCACCCATTCTTAGAATTTTCCAATTAATTTACCAATTGAAGGTGACTTCTTGTAGGTCCTCGGTAGGCTGGCATACTTCAGTACTCGTTAGGGGCGTGAGGCCATTATAAAAAACTGAGCGTCCAACCTTCACCTCAACAAAAACAAATCTATTCGGGTGAGGTGTAGTCTAAAGAGTGAATTTGGGTTTCCAACGTAATGGTCTATACCTCCCAATTTGGTTTGTGCCCATAGACAACAACTAGACAATGAGGCTGCCAAGGATTAGTTAAATTGTTTAAAGTTGGGCCGCTCTCTCGTGTTGGAGAGTCTTATTACTGTTAGAAATGTCTTTTGTTTCTGTCTAGAGAACTATAGACTAAATGGTTACATTCCCTTGAATTTTTTTGAATAGATTGGTTGATAAAAATTTTCAAAACTTAAATTAGTACTTTGTATAATTTTCCTCACATGGTTTTTCCATGCAAAGATGGAAGCAAATGCTGTGCATTGGTTGTAAAAATGTTTAACTAATACTAATCAAGATTACGTGGTCTGATCGTAATATGAAAAGGCAACCTGTATTAGTAGCAAATCTAAACATGTCCTTAGTCTAATCGGAAATGAGCAAACCAACTAAAATACTAATATTTCATCTATCAAGTCTAGTAGGGGAGATGGCTTGTCTTTGGCATTGGAGTGGATGACTCCTAGAAGATAGAGATATATATGTGACAGAATAGATCTTGAATCCATTTATGGATATATTCACTTGTGTTGTTCATAGTGTGGCATACCTAAATCCTGAATGGATGGCTGACTATGTATGCGTGACTATTACACTTTGATGTAAGTAACGCCTGAGTTCAAATAAATAAGGAACTGAAAGTTAGTGCGTATGACTTCTCTAGTATGTAATGTCATTCACAATAGTGAAATTCATATCCCAAAACATGGGTAAATGATATCCTATCATTAGCATTACATGGTTGATGAAAAGCAAATGTGGCCACGAGTCGTCCGTCTTTATGATGGATGACTTGATCATTATTTGATAGAGATTGACTTTTCATGAAGAAAGATATAATTGTTACCATGTGATGCGAACTGGCTCAGTAGGTTGAGTCGAGTCTTCTTAATTGCCTGATCATCGACGAGGAAGTATCGCCCCAAAATAATAGTTGGTTTGTAATCAGCTAAATATGAAGTAAAGTGATGAAAAGGTTCAAAAATAGGTTAAGTTTGATATGAGTAACTTCGGCTAACAATAAAATACGATAGATAATTTGATGGATAGATGAAATGGATAGATAATTTGATGGATAGATGAAATGGATAGATAATTTGATGGATAGATGAATGGAAATTTGGACTTAAGCGTCAAGAATAATCCAACACTATAGAGAGTGTCATCCCAAGACTTATATTGCTTAAGGTGATTGATGGAAATAAAAGGATGGACCTTGACCCGTTACTTAGCAGCGTAGGAATCCAAGGTATAAAAAGCTGGACGAACGTAAAACTAGGATTGGTGATAAGTTCGGAAGGAGTTCAGTTGACGCCACTAGCATGCTATATAAGTCAATTCAAGACTCACATGAAATATGAGATAGAGAACCTCACAAGAGCAATAGTTCATTAATAAATTTGGCAAAAAGTCATTTTACAAAGAAAATAAACAACTATTTATAGCCTGTACACTAGCTAGTCGAATGGTCACAAATAAGTCTTAAAAACTAAGTAAAATTCAGATAGAAAAAGTTGGAAAATTCCAGAAAAAAAACCATTAAAATCCTTAGCAAGATTGGGCTGAATGGAGTCCAAAAGGCAGCTTCTAGAATGGTCAAATGAACCTGAAAAGATAAATGGTGCATGGTAGTAGCTAGGTTCGGCCAATTGAGCTTAAATGAGCTCATTAAAATGCAATTCTAGTCTAAACAGATACTAGCAATAAAGGAGGACGTTAATAGCCTTGAAGGTGTGAAATGTTAGCTTCTAGATTAAGAATAAACTTGGAAAGGTGAATGCTTGAGGGGGGCTAATGGCACTGTCCATATTCAGCCACTTGGGACGCCAATGGGCAGCTTAATGGTGAAGAAAAATTCAGCTGGATGAATTTGGCTGTAGCGAGGTGAATGGCTTTGTCTAAATTTGGCCAAACAATAGATGCCTCTTGGTTGAATGGTCACCTAGGAGATTCAACGGATCAGCAAAATTCATGTATCTAGACATGCATGCATTCTTTCATTCATTGTAACTTGTTGTTCATGCATTTAGCTCCTTCATTAATGTGTTTTTAATTTGGTAGCCACTCCTTGGCTGAATAGGTGCTTGGGGAAGTGAACAATCAACTTAAGATTCTTTGAAGATGGCCATGCATGTACCGTCCAATTCATTGAACCTAATGTGCATGAATCTTGATTAAACGCACCCCAAATTCGGCTCACCTACAAGAACAAATGAACCAAAATTAATTCACAAAAAAATTTAGCTGAACATGCATTAATAAAATTTTAGACACCCTAATTAACATAATAATTAACTTATGAAAAATTTATTTTTATCTTAACAAGACATATTAAATTCGGCATTAACTAAGACATAATAAAACCTTGTAATATCTAAGAACATATTAATGAGCTATAATAATACTTTCTAATTCATTTTAAATAATTATTTTATTCTAGCAAGTAAATTTAGTGTGCTAAAAAAATCTAATAACGAGCTCAATGAGCTGAATTGAGCTCGTGGGAGTTAACTTGAGCTCGAATGAGCTGAACCGTATGGAAAGTTGTTTGATTCAGCTAAAAATGAGCTTCTCAAGCTTTGTTTGTGCTGGGTCGAGCTTGCAAGGATAGCGAGCCTCACTTTGTAACTTGAACCATGGGCATTCCTGGCCGGGATCATATCATTCCCCCCTTTTTCAGAACTACTTGTCCTCAAGTCAAGTCGTCGGTTCACTCGATCATAGCTCATCTTATAGGGCTTTCTTTGGATGAATGGGGAAATGGCAAATGAGTCATCTAAAATTTATAGCCATGAATTAGCAAGAAGCAATGCAAACAAATTTGTAGTCCGAGCATAATCAAAACAAAACAAGTATAATGCATGCGAATTGACAGATGCAAATCACCATGTTTACAATCAGAAAAACAAACTAATTTACTTGCCGATGCCAAGTCAAATGTTCGATACAAATATGGACATGTTTTAAGGCATTCAAAGGTCTCAAATTGTTTCCACCAGTCACGATTAAATAGTGAGTAATAAATCAAATGGTAGACGTAATCATCACAAGCAGGTATTTGAAAAGATTCACACTGTTAACGGAGTTGCACAATCATACCGAGCATTAAATGATTGACTATAGATTCACTCACACATGCATCATAAAAGTTATCAGAAACAAGAATCTTTTTATCAACAACCAAAGTAGAGAGATCTTCAATGAACAAGATAGAACAGTTAAGCAAGTCACGATCTAAGTGTTTTACAAGAACCAAAGCAACAGGACGATTTTTGTTACCACCCGAAGAGAACAAGGATGTTTCAAAAATTTCAGGGGTCTTACCTTTTAAAGTAAGAAAACAAAGATCGGTTTTACCTTGTTCTATCAACACAAACATTCACTCCTTAGGGGTATAGTGTAGTCGAAGCTTCGTGGTTGAGTTAACCTTTGTCAAATAGAACGCAAACTTCATGTACAACCATAGAAATTGTTTAAGGCACGAATATAAATTGAAAACAAATTTTTCAAATGTCGTTACCTTATTCAAAAACCAAGTATCAATTAAATAGAAATTATTCTCATGAAGTTTGAGATGCTTGATTTTTCCACAAATCGTACCAAAACATGTTCTAGGTTTAAAAACATGAGTTTGATTATTTATGCCAAAGTATAGCGAAGAGTTTAGTAAATCAAACTTGTCAACCCAAAAGGATTTTTGTGTCCACAAAAAAAAATGTTCAAATCTCTTTACATCCTTTAAACTAGATTTGCAAAAACTCGAGGATTTGAAACAAAGTAGTAAAGGGTTCACATAATCACCAAAATTAATTAAATTGAGATGTTTATATGAAAATTCATTGTTACGCATAATTGAGTTTTGCATTTGCCGATTAAACACGACTTCACCTTTAAACTTGTTAACACAAAGATTTGTTTTGGAAAAGCTCTTCTCACCACCATTTGAGATTACAACACTAATCGATGAAGGAAAATCAACCATTTTTTGGTACGGAGCTTTTACAAAGATGAAGTTTTCGACATTATGTTTACCCACAATCAAGGAAGATAGTGGAAATTCAAGTGCTAGGTGTTCCTTACCTATCTTACCTTCGAGCTCGGGTGGTTCAATTTCAACTTCATCCTTGCCTTTCTCAGTCATGTGAAAATGTCGCTCGTCAGGAAGATATTGGAGTTGATACTCATCACAGGGATTTCTCAGAACCTAAAATGAAGGAATAGAAAAAGAGCAACTATCGTGTGGGTTAGTTAAAATATCACTCTCTTTTTCTTGTTCACGCTCACTATCTTCATTTTCTCTTGTTTCTTTTTCAACACCTTTTTCTTTTTCAATTCTTTTCTCAATCTCAATTTCTTTTTCAATTTTCTTTTCTTCGTTTTCTTTTTCTCTCAATTTTTCAATTTTTTTCTTTTTCAATTTATTTTGCAATTTCTTTATTATTTTCTATTTCTTTTTCACTTTATTTTTCTTTTTCTTCTTTTTTGCTTTTATTAAAACATGAGGATGATACAAAAGAATCAAAAAGATAATCATTTGGCTCAAAGAAAGACAAAATATTTTCGTAGGCTTCTTGCCCATTTCTTCGGGAACATTCCTTTGGGAAGGACTTCTTTGAAGCATACGAGGAATAACTCGTGCTTTCTTGTTCGTGATATCGAAAAGTAGCAAGCTCGAAGCTGTCGCATCTTGAATTCCTTAACAAATAAGAATCCCGATAAGAATCTCTTAGCAAGTAGTCTTTGGACGTGTATCGCCGTAATGATCTTGACTCCGTTTCTCGACTTGGTGGATTTTGTTTCCGTAAGGCCTTTTCCTCCACTCGGTCCAACCGTCTTTGTAATGGACTTAGTTTTTCCTCCAACATTCGGCCCATCTCGTTCACCAAGTATTGAAATTCATCGGTGGAGAATTCTTCTCGAGACATGATTATTCATTGAAAGAAGAAATGTTAAAAGAATAATAACAGAAAATTAGATACCTCACCACAAAATCTCGCAAGTCACTCTGAAAGAAAATTTCACTCCACTCGTGCTTACGCTCGCTTTGGCTTTTCTTCTCTCGAATGAACTCAAACTCTCTTGCCTTTTGCCGCTCGTCTCACTCTCATAAATTCGTATTTCATCTCAAGTAAACTTATTGTGGCTTAGAGGGTCGGATTCAAAATGATTAACAAGGAATAAAATGAATGGGGTAGGATAGGCTGAACAAAGAAAATAAAATCAAAGTATGTGTGGTGTTTTGGGAGAAGAATGAATGGATGATCGGAAATAACAAGAAATGAAAAAAAAATAAAACTCGCAAGACTTTCACTTCTTTCTCTTTTTTTTAATACTCATATTTTTTTGAATTTTCGTAATTTTTTTACTCTTCAATTATAATATGCTGAAATACAAAGAGAAAAAAAAATAAATTACAACTTTAAATTCTTTAACTTTTTTTAGTTACGAACCTACTTTTGGGCTTGATACAAATGTTGGCACTCCTCGTTTTAGTAGCTCTAATACCAAATGATGCGAATCGGCTCAGTAGGTTGAGTCGAGTCGTTTTAATTGCCCGATCGTCTACGAGGAAGTATCGCTCTAAAATAATAGTTGGTTTGTAATCAGCTAAATATGAACTAAAGTGATGGAAAAGGTTTAAAAATAGGTTAAGTTTGATATGGATAAGTTCGACTAATAATAAAATATGATAGATAATTTGATGGATACATGAAATGGAAATTTGAACTTAAGCGTCAAGAATGATCCAACACTATAGAGAGTGTCATCCCAGGACTTATATTGCTTAAGGTGATTGATGGAAATAGAAGGATGGACCTCGACCCGTTACTTAGCAAAGTAGGAATCCAAGGTATAGAAAGCTAGACGAACGCCACACCAGGATTGGTGATAAGTTCGGAAGGAGTTCGATTGACGCCACTAGCACGCTAGATAAGTCAATTCGAGACTCACACAAAATATGAGAGAGAGAACCTCACAAGAACAATAGTTCATTAATAAATTTGGCAAAAATTCATTTTACTACGAATATAAGCAACTATTTATAGCCTATACACTAGCTAGCCAAATGGTCACAAATAGAGTCCAAAAGATAGCTTCTAGAATGGTCAAATGAACCTAGAAAGATCAATGGTGCATGGCAGCAGCTAGGTTCTACCAATTGAGCTTAAATGAGCTCATTAAATGCAATTCTTGGCTGAAAAGATACCAGCAATAAAGGAGGACGTTAACAGCCTTGAAGGTGTGAAAAGTCAGCATCTAGATTGTGCAATAAAATTGGAAAGGTGAATGCTTGAGGGAGGCTAATGGCCCTATCCATATTCATCCACTTGGGACACCAATGGGCAGCTTAATGATGAAGAAAAATTCAACTGGATGAATTTGGCTATAGGGAGGTGAATGGCTTTGTATAAATTCAGCCAAAGCTTGAAGGACACCTCCAATAGAAGCCTCTTGGTTGAATGGTCACCTAGGAGATTCAAAGTATCAGCAAAATTCATGTAACTAGACATGCATGCATTCTTACATTCATTGTAACTTGTAATAGCATGTCGTTGGGGAGAGCTCAGTCACGATACTATAGTGGAATGACTTCATGACTAAACGAGTTTATAATTAATAGGCGAAAAGATGAAACTCAATTATAAATCATTTGAACCTCAAATAAAAATGTCCAATCAGTCCCTCCTCTAGCTCATTCAAACCAGAAATGAATTGTGTGTTTGAATAGAAATGAACGAAATGAATTGGAAAAGAGAAATGAGAAACATTCAAGAATGAGTATGGTTTTCTCTGAAATGGAGAACTAGAATCATTTGTAAATGAATGTAGGTTTCAAAAAATGAAAATGGAAATGAAAATGATCCATTTGCAATCTTATATGAATTACTTAAAAATGATCAGAATAATGAGGTTTCTGAAATGTTTTAAAGCCCAAAAATGATAATAAACCATTTGGTCATAGTGGACATGTTGAGTTGTGAAATATTGAACATATTTTCTCCAAATTTTACTAGGGGCAAAATCGTTAAAATTTTATCGGGGGTAAAATTGTCAAAATTTTATTAGGAGTAAAATATGGATGACATTACAGAGTACTGGGTCAACAAGACCCAGGAAGTACTCGTAATTGGATTCGATGTAAGAGAGGCCCAAAAATGGCTAATGGACATGAAGGGGACAGCAAACCTAGTAGTAATACTAGGGTGTGTTGTCCATTTTAGTCCTATTCTAAGTAGGATGTTGTTTTTCTATTTGAAATAGACCACTACAACTCAACAAGGGTTCTATCTTCTCTTCCTATAAATAGGTGGCATCGGTAGAGCTATTAAGACAACTTTGATAGATTATTATTCTGCCGAAAAATAAAGAGAATTTATTCTCAACTTTGATAGTACCCTATGATCCCTAAAAAGCTTCGCACTTCAGTCATGCTTCTCAGTGATCTCGATTCCAGAATGGCTTTGATATTTTTTGGGTCTACACGAACCCCTTTAGCTAAAATAATGTTCTCCAAAAATGCATTTGCTTTTAGCTAAAACTCACACTTACTGTACTTTGAGAACAACTGCCTCTTTTGCAAAATGTACAATAAAGTTTGTAGAGGGGTGTCATGCTCTTTCTTAGTTCGTGATTACACTAGGATGTCATCAATGAACACAACCACACACCTATCCATGTAGTCATGAAAGACTCGGTTCATTAGGTCCATGAATGTAGCAGGTGCATTTGTCAATGCAAAGGACATCACCAAAAACTCGTAGTACCCATACCTTGCCCTAAAAGTAGTCTTCAGTACATTGGATTCTTTCACCTTGATTTGGTAATAATCAGATCGCAAGTCGATCTTTGAGAACATAGTAGCACCTCACAGCTGTTGAAACAATTCATCGATTCGCTGCAATGGGTACTTATTTTTGTTAGTCAATTTATTTAACTACTATAATCGACGCAAATCCTCATGCTTCGATCCTTCTTCTTTACAAAAAACACTAGAGAACTGCAAGGTGATATGCTTGGTCGAATGAAACCTTTAACTAGTAGCTCCTGAAGTCCTATCTTCAACTCCTTAAGTTACTTAGGTGCTAACCGCCTCCTGACTACCAACGTCCAGAGTATGAATACTACAACTAAAGATATGGAATTAAGGCGATGCCCACAAGTATACGGGTCAGGTTGTAATATACATTTTACAACGAAGTAGGTGAGTACTCTGAGGATCGTACCCAAGGGGGTGAGTACTAAATTAACTTTAATCTAAACATAAATAAATCTAATTAGTACTTTAAAAAAATTATATTATGACTAGACATAAGGGAAATGTTTTTGGGTTTTTATAATAAGAAAAATAGCAATAGTAAAAATAAAGTGAACTATGGGTGAATGAATTCTAACTTAATCAAATCTAAGCATGTGTATTTAGCTAGATTTGGTGATCATAACTAATTCCTATTTTGGGTTTCTACTCAATCTACTAGTTATTATCCTATCAGGATCTCTCAATCTTCCACTAAACTAATGAGTCGACAAGAACTACTTATCTCTCAGCCTCTCAGTCTAGACCAATTTGGGGCTAAGGTGTTTACAGATAAGCCATACCAATTTTGGGTTAATTCCCACCTAAATGACTTCCTAGGGTCATCAAATGTAGGGTTTAAACACTTCCTCTCCCAAATAACTGATCCTCTAAGGAAACCCTACATAGTAATAAGTTAATCACATCTTCACTCGCTAATCCCCCATAAGAGAATTAATTCCTCATAGCAATAAAAATCGTAAACTTGATATCGAAGATATGCATAAATAATAAGAGAATAATAGAGTTTAGAGAATCCTATTTTGTATTTGATAATTAAAGTGTAGAAAATTACGTCTACAAATCAAGTTCTCCAAAGAACACAGAAAGAACTAGAAAATAAACCTAAAGCCGAAAAAAAGGAAAAAAAAACCTAAAACTAAAATTACATAGAAAATCTCAAAGTCTGAAAGTTGTCCTAAACAAGTGTTCTAAGAGCCTATATATAGATTTAGGGTTGTCGCCATCCTCAACCCTAGGTCAGTTGTCGTTCTTGTGTTAACTTTTCATTGTGCAGACTAAAGCTCCGCTGGCTTGTAACTATTTCTCGCACAAGGCCAATGTTGCTACACCCTAGTTCCTTTGTCTCTAGAAGGTAGTATGCTTAGGTTCAGGGTAACTTTAAGGGTCTGTCTCAACATCCATTGGTTGTGACGCAAAACCAAAGGCAGCCTCAAGATTCTTGTAGTCTGCCCCTTATTTTGTGACATCAAACTTCTCGTGTTGCAACATGGTGACTAGTATGGAGTTTCTATGTCCTTGAATGGTCGTTTGTACACTCACTAAGTTAGCTCACTTTTAGGCCTTATTCGGCCCTTAAGGTCAATAAAAGACTCAAAATACATTTTTTTTTGGATTTAAACTAAACTGAGAAAACACAACTGAAATATGATGAAAATGCTTGTATTCAAGCTTCTCAGGTATGAAAACTAATTTAATCTAGTACACCGAATTATGACAGATCAAACTCCCCAACACTTAAGTTATTGTTTGTCCTCAAGCAAAGCAAAATAAAAATAAAAAAAGTAAAAGACGACCTTTGAGCAAGTATAGTACAATGATTGAATTCAATGTATGTATCTAGATATTTTCATATGTACACATAATCCTAACATGAAATATAAATGACTTACCACTTTTAATATCAAACACCTAAGTTCATTATATTACTAAGTACACAAGGGTTAAGGTTTTGAAATATATGAGTCCATCAATAAATTATAGAGGTACTTTCATTATCCAATTAGAATACAAACAGTCGTTGTAACCCTCTAGACTCGACCTAGACGTTATGGCCAAATCTTGAAGATTACATTGGCCGTGACGATGGCCCAATAATACATTTTAGAAATTATCTCTTAAAAATCCCTTGATGAAAACTAAAAGTTGTGTTATTTAATTATGTTAGAAATCTAATTTTATGTTTAAAATAAAAATGTCAATATTCAACTAAAACATGGCAGTAGAAATCTCATTGCTACGTTATTTTTCATTTTGAATATCGTAAGTTTGATATTGATGCTTTGGAGATCATTGATTTCGTAAACATATTAAAGTCCATATAGCATGAACACAAACCAAAATGTCCAATAAAACTACTTGCAAAGTTTTCTGAAAAATAACCAAGAGTACCTCCATAGCCAAGCCCATCCTAGATTTGATTATCTGAAAATCAAAGTTTGAAGCGATGAGCTTAAAAGGCTCAGTATATGTCTCAAATAACAATTATTTCACAAAATAATTCATCACAACATCATATTAATCAGTCCATGATGTAAATAACTTACTCAATTATAAAATCAGATATGGCAGATTGTGTAGTGACAAAATCAATGCAAGATTTTTCATAATAAAGCACAAATATTACAAATTAAATCCTACTAAACTCTGCTACACACCATAAAGAGTTCCCCAAAACTCATCGACCAATAACACACCAAAATGTGGTCGAACCACCAGATATTGCAGATTTATTGCCGGATACATAATATTATGGACAAGCGACCAAAATGCAGATCTACTGCCAGATACTTCCTCTGTACCTTTTTCCTACACCATACATGTGTTATGGCAAAAGAGCAGGTTTTTCAGTAGCATGCTTTACATCCAAATCAGAATATCAGCGTATGGCATGCTTAACAAGCAAACCACATTTCATTTTTTTTACACATAATTTCACAATAGCATGCTTTATCTTGTAAATCAGAACATCATAGTAAGGCATAATCAACATACAAATCCTTATATCAAAATTTAGTAACAAATATTATTTTCATACAAGTCAGTATATTATATTTTTTATGAGCCATAAATCACATGGCATGAATGACAGAAATTATATATTATCATACATCACAAATCAACCAATAAACTAACAACATCACATATCACAAAATTTTATGATTTACTTGTTATCCTCGTTTATCGATTTTTATCAATTTTTATGAATACACTTGTATTCGCATAGTCACATATATTAAATATAAAATACCCATATGTAATACGCTTAAAATAAATATTTTCACTATTTTTAATTTAATGATTAATATCAGATAATATCAATTCAATCCCCACACCTTAGACTTGATGGATTAGATCTCGATTCCACTTCGAAAGAGATGAATCTGATTTCCTTGAGTCACAATGTTAAATCAAAATACGTGTTAGTACTGATCTAATAAAATAATAACATTTCCTTAATAAAATAACACTAATTTATCAGTATTTACGCAAAAAGATCGTCAATTATCACCCATTTCTACTATTGATGCACGTATTCCGAGATTTACGAATACTCTTCAATAAGGCACGAAATTGAATATATAGATCCTTGTTAAATAAAAAATAAAACTATGAATGTATAATTTTTATGATAATTCCTCATACTTATAATTAAACGGAGAGAAAAGGGCTTGGCAATAAAATCTCGAAAAAGTGAGCAAAGAGGGGAATTAGGTCTTATAATCAGAAAATAGAAGAGTTTAGATATAATAATAATTCAAAAGATGATTTTTAATAATGCAAAATCAAATTTGGGAAATTACGAGAGGATTTTCAAAAAGAGGAGAAGAAAAGAAGAAAAAGGGAAAAACTGGCGGTGGCTAATGGCGACTGCGATGGCTGTGTTAAAGGGAAGTGGTGTGACATCTTAGTGTGGTTGAGGATGGGGATAGATTTGAAGAAAAATGGCTTCAAAAGTTTTGAAAAAAAATTAAGTCAAAAATGGTGGAAAAGAAGGTGGTGGACGGCAAAAGAGGATAGGAAAGAAAAAGAGGGAGTAACAAAATGAAAAAATGAGATTTAGGGAGAGCCAGGGCTGACCATGGGTAGACCATAACTCATTTTCGGTAAGTTTGGGGATAAAGGGAGTGAAAAGTGGGATTTTGCACAAAAAGGAAAGTAAAAGGGGGATTTGGAAAGAAAGTTTGACTCAACAAAAGGAAGAAGAATCTCTCCATTTTATGGAAAAACTTGGATGGCAAGGGGGAGTGTTCACCTTCTAGAATTGTCAACAATTGCAGCTAAGATGAGAAAAATAAATAAAATGGAGTGTAAAGGAATTTGAACATGGGACCTCTAGTAATTAATTAACACACCAAACCACTAGGCATTTTTCTTCCTTGTGGTACAATTTTGCACAATTTAATAACTAACTTATAGGGCTTGACAACTCTACCCCCTTTAAAGAAAATTTCATCCTCGAAATTTACCTAATCCAAATAAGTGAGGATATTTTCGACACATTGTCTCTTTGGGTTCCCAAGTGGCTTCACTATCACCATGATTTCGCAAGAAGACTGTCACTAGAGGAATCTACTTCTTCCTCAATTTCTTGACCTTGCGATCTAAAATCTGTATTGGCACTTCGTCATAAGTCAAATTGGGTCTCCTCTCAATCTCACCAATCATAATAACATGCGAAGGATCAGAACCATAACTCCTCAACATAGACACATGTAATACGTCATGTATGCAATCTAGTTTCAAAGGTAATTCTAACGATAAGCCACCGGTCCAATCCTCTTAAGAACTCTATATGGCCCAATGAACCTCGGACTCAACTTTCTTTTGTATCAAAATCTTAATACTTTCTTCCATGGTGAAACCTTTAGGAAGACTTGGTCCCAACACTAAACTCAATGTCTCTTCACCTTTAAGTCAGCTTAAGACTTCTATCGATCAGATGCTTCTCTTAAGCGATTTCGAATTAGCTTCACCACATTCTAAGTGTCTTGCACCAAATCTGGACCCAATACCTTATTTTCTTCTAACTCAGCCTAACATAAAGGTGTATGACATTTGTGACCATACAGTGCTTCATAAGGAGCCCTTTGAATGCTCGATTGAAAACTATTATTATATGCAAACTCGACCAACAACAAGTGTTCCTCCCATATGCCAGTGAAGTCTATTCCACAACCCCTCAACATGTCCTCTAGAATCTATATAACTTGTTTAAATTGCCTATCAAATAGCGGATGAAAAGCCATACTAAAGTTCAATCACATCCCCAAAGCCTTATGCAACTTTTTCCAAAATCGAGATGTGAATCGAGGGTCCTAATCAGAAATAATGGAAATGAGACACCGTGAAGTCTCAAAATCTCTAAAATATACAACCTAGCAAACTTATGTAGGTAATAATTAGTATGAACAGGTAGAAAATGGGTTGACTTGGTCAGTCGATCCACTATAACCTAAACTAAATCTTTCTCAGTAGGCGTCAAAGGCAACCCACTAACAAAATCCATGGTCACACGCTCCTATTTCCATTGAGGGATCTGAATAGGCTATAGCAGTCCCAAAGGAAAATGGTGCTCGGCCTTAACCTACTGGCACATCAAATACTTACTCACATATTCAGTCATATATCAGTTAAGTCCTAGCACTAATACAACTTTCTCAAGTCTTGATACATCTTATTCCCTCCAAGATGGATAAAATATGGGCTACTATGCACTTCTCGAAGTATAGATTGCTTCAACTCTCTATCATCGAGCACAAAATACCTCTCATAGAAACACAAAATTCCAAGACCATTAATGCTAAAATCGGTAGCCTTACCTTTCTCAACTTGTGTTAAATGAGTTACGAGAGATTTACTAGTAAATTGCTTCAATTGGATCTCATCCACTAAGGTAGGCCTTACTTGTAACTCTGGAGTAAACCTTCATGATCAGTCAAATTCAGCTTTGCAAACATCACCTTCAAACCGATCATTGACTTCCTACTCGATGCATTGGTAACCATATTTTCCTTACCAGGTACTCAATGGTACAATCATAGTCCTTTAATAGTTCGATCCACCTTCTTTGTCTCAAGTTCAACTACTTTTTGGCGATGAGATATTTAAGACTCTTATGACCTGTGTATATAATACACTTCTCACCATAAAGGTAAAGCATCCAAATCTTGAGAGAAAAAACCACAACAACAAGCTCAAGATCATAGGTCAAATAATTAAATTCGTGAGGCTCTTGCATCAGAACCCATCCAAGACTGGTTTGAGATGCATCACTGAATACTACATAATCCTTCCTAGATTTAGGCTAAATCAAAACAAGAGCTTGGGTCAACACAGGCTTAATTTTATCAAAACTCTCTTACTATTTATCAATCCACACAAAAGGGGTAGTTTTCCTCAATAGCTTGGTCAATGAGGTTGCGATCAAGGAAAACCCTTCCACAAACTTTCTGTAATAACCAGTCAATCTTAAGAAACTTCTAATTCCATTGATGCTCTTAGGTTGCTTCCAGTAAAAAATTGCCTCAATTTTCTTTGGGTTGATAAATATACCCTCAGCCGATACCACATGTCTTAGAAACATCACCTCATGTAGCTAGAACTCAAACTTACTTAGCTTAGCATACAATTGCTTCTCTTAGAGAATCTATAGAACTATTCACAAATGTTCACCACGCTCCTCCTCATATATAGAATATATCAATATGTTATCGATGAAAACCATAAGAAATTGATCGAGATAAGGTTGAAATACCTGATTCTTAAGATCCATAAAAGTAGTCAGGGCATTTTTTAGACCAAATGGCATCACAAGAAACTCGTAGTGACCATACCGAGTCCTAAAGCAGTCTTAGAAATGTCTGTTTCTTTCACCGTCAACTAATAGTAACTGAAGCTTAAGTCAATATTAGTGAATACTTTTGCACCCCTAAACTAATCGAATAGATGACCGATTCTCGGTGAGGGGTATTGGTTCTTTATGGTAATCTTATTCAATTATCGATAATCAATGTATAACCTCATGGGCCCATCCTTCTTCTTAACAAACAACACTAGAGCTCCCAAAGGCAACCCACTCGATCTAATAAATCCTTTATCCAGAAGTTCTTGCAACTGTGCCTTAAGCTCCACTAGCTCGTTGGGTGCCATACGATTCCCTTAATAAAATAACACTGATTCGACACTACTTATGCAAAAAGATTGTCAACTATCACCGCTTTCTATAGTTGATGCACGTATTTTAGAATTTAGGAATACTTCTTAATAAGGCATGAAATCAAATAGTTAGATCCTTGTTAAATAAAAAAAATAATACTATGAAAGTATAATGGTTATGATAATTCTTCATACTTACGATTAAACAGAGAGAAAAGGGCTTGGTAACGACATCCCGAAGTGTCGATCAAAAAGGAGAGTTTAGATAAAATAATGATTTGAAAGATAATTTTTAATAATGAAAAATCAGATTCAAGAGTTTACGAGAGGATTTTCAGAAAGAGGAGAAGAAAAGAAGAAAAATAGGGAAAAATCCATGGTAGCCAACGGCAACTACAGCGGTGGTGCAATAATAGTGAAGGTGGGAAAGGGAAGAGATGCGACAGCCGAGTATGGTGGAGAAGCGGATGAGATTTGAAGAAAAGAGGATTCAAAAGTGTTGAAAAAATAGAAAAAGCCAAAAATAGTGGAGAAGGTGGTGGACGGAAAGGAGGAGAGAAGAGAAAAAAAAGAGTAACAAAATAAAAAAAATGTGATTTAGGGAGAGCTAGGGCCGGCCATTGGTAGTCAACAACTCATTTTGGGTAAATTTCGGGACAAAGGGAGTGAAAAGGGGGATTTTGCACAAAAAAGACAGTAAAAAGAGGCTTTGGAAGGAAGGTTTGACTTAATAAAAGGAAAGAGAATATCTCCCTTTTATGGAAAGACTTGGACGGCAAGGACGAATGTTGACCTTCTAGTATGGTCAACAATTCTGGCTAGGATGAGAAAAATAAATAAATTGGAGTGTAGGGGAATTTAAACATGGGACCTCTAGCAAATTATTTAACACACCAAACCACTAAGCCTTTTTCTTATTTGTGATACAAATTTGCACAATTTAATAAATAAATTCTAAGGCGTGACAATCTTTACTGAGATTGCTTAATATAATGTAAATTCTTGAATAGGTTTTCCATAACAAAGCACTATATAACAAAGCACTATATTCCTTCATTCTACCGTATCAAACACACATCAAATATGAAAAGACCACATATATATACACATCAAAATATACCAAACACAAGCCATATAAGTGGCTAATCTCAACAAAACACTTATATGCCAACATTGGCCAAATTAACCTATACATGCCATTATAACTGAAATTAAATAACCGAACGTACCAAAAGAGTTGACGGATAGTGTTATATAGCTCCAACAAGCTTCCAACCCAAACGAGCTTCCAAATCACTATAAAACACAGAAAATAACATAGAGTAAGCATTTAAGCTTAGTAAGTTCGTATAACATAGAACTTAACCTACCATTTAGTCACATTTAAGGTAAGCATACAAAGCATATCCAAACTCAATTTGGCCAAAAGCCTAAAAACATATCCTCATCAACCATGCTAGTCATGTAAGTCATATAAATATCAAGAAACATGTATGAGCCCAATAATAATCAAACTTCTATCTACATATAATTTCTACATCATGTATCTATATATCATGTACAAATCATTTTCATATATCTCATGTAAATA
>JABFAF010279940.1:0-34947 GCA_013677275.1 Gossypium schwendimanii
TAACTGCAAGGACTAAATTGGGTGTGAATTTAATACAGGAGCTTAATTGATTTTTTTGCATTTTCTTAAGGACTTTTTTGACATACACGCTTGTTTTGAACATTTTGAGAGTAATTTGACTTGTATTATAAGAGTACGAATGTTTTATTTTTTCTTGAAAGGCTAATTGATTTGTTGATTTATGGATTTTTTGTATTCTAATTCCATACATTATAATTTCATACATAGACATAACTTTTAATTAATCTTTTTTTTTTCTCAAGTTGTATGAGGAAAAATTTTCTTATACATTTCTAGAGGTTAAATGCCTAATTGATTTGTTGAAATATGGATTTTTTTATATTTTAATTTCATACATTATAATTTCATACATAGACATAACTTTTAATTGATTTTTTTTCTCAAGCTGTATGAGGAGAAAACTTCTTATACATTTTTAAAGGTTAAATGTCTATGTAACACCCCTTACCTTACTTGATCGTTGGGTTTGAGTAACCGGATGCTATGTTCAATATCAAAGTAATTATGTATAATCATACACTTCTCTATCATTTAAAGATATAAATAAACATTAAACACATTCACAACATGTCACACAATCATTTTTAGGTTACATACGAGCTTATGAAAGCTCTTTTACTAACCCAAGGATGAATTAGGACCAAAACATAAAGTTTTAAAAGTCTCGGGCCGAAGTCACAACCTCAAAAACTCCTCATCATTGTAACTTCATCTTAGAGAGTTATGTCGCGACAACATGTATACCCACGCCATGATGTCACTCACTGTCGAATGTAGTTGCGACGTTAGCCCTGTTTTTGGTAAATCCACATTTGGTACCTAATTCAATAAATTTTAAACCATTCTCAATGTTATTTATGCAACCTTCTACAAGAGTGTAACCATCAAACCAACATCATAGCAAGCAATCCAAGTATCTAATCACTCAACATTCAATCATGTTCAAATTCTTTTCAACATATCCATGTTTAAAAATGTTTTCACTACAACCACAACATGTTTATCATGATAATTGTAACTCACCACTTCAAGGAATAGTCATGCATTGCTTTAAGCCTACATGTCATACCTAGATTTTTTTAAGGACTCAAATTTAAAGGAGCTTTGGGAGTTAATTGAGCAAAGTAAAAAGTTGGCAGACTCTACTAGGAATTTTGGAAAATTTTGTGACTGTCGAGCAAAAGTTAGGTTTCAATTCTGGTTTGGTTTGGTTGGAAATGGCTGATTTCATAGTGTGAGACATAATGATTGTTAGTGATTAGCTAAAAGAGATCTAGAGACCATGTAAAATAGTTATATATTTAGGTGAGAAAAGAATTCCTCTCAATTCTGTTTTGCAACTTCCTTTCATTTGCATCATTTTCTTCGATTGTTCCAAAGTAGATGAAGAATTTAGGAGCTCTGTATGGAGCAAAAACTGTGAGATTCGAAGTCTGGAAGAAGAGAAACTAAGAAATTGGTAATCTTTCTCATCTTTCTATACTCGTAGATTGGAGGAAGAGTGAGAGTAAGGATTTTCTAATAAGTTTCTATAAAGTGGGTTCTAGGTTTTAAGGTTTAAATGCCTTCGATTTAACCAATATATGGTTCTTGTACTTAGCTGTCAAGATGATAGAGGCTTTGGTATTTGGAAATGCTAAGCTAACATGATCGAAGGAGTTCAAGTGAGTTCCTATACTCCATCTTTGGATGGTTGACGATATTGAAATACTTGAATGATTTGTGTCTGTTTGTTATGTGTCGTCTAAAATTGTGATTATGTATGAACATGGTGAGTGAATATGTTGTGTATGCATAATGATGTCTAATAATGAGTATGCTTGCAAGCATGTATACTGACAACCTATAAACAAGTTATGGTAAAATATAACACCAAAAGTATATAAGAATTTAGAACGACGGTGTCTACAAGTGCACGGGTCAAATTGTAATATAGTTAGTACAACGAAACACTTGGAAGTATTTATTTTATTAAAGTATTTCATTTTATCTTCTTTTTTTTTTTTGCATTCGGTCAATTTTAAGATTCCAATCAATCGATTTACTACTCCATTCTCCATTTGATATCAAATCCACGATTATTCAAAGCTCGTTTCTCTTCCAATTCAATCATGTTCTTCACATGATTTATTAAATTGGAGTCGAGATTATGAGTAACATAAGTAGCTAAATCCTTTAGGAGAGATTAATGAGTGGATGGGAATGTGATTAACAGAGGATTTAAGGTTTCCCAAGAGGGTTAGTTGGTATGAATTACATGTTCTTAAACCCTAGGCTTGACAAACCCAGGAAGTTATCATAAGCTAGATGAGGTCGGGAGATAAGTCGAATAGAGTAAATCATAATTTATCCTAGTTAAGAAAGTGAGGTCAGGAGATAAACAAGTATCAACCAATCAATTAATTAGTTAGAGACCGGGATATAATAATTGGTTAATTGGTAGTTAATCCACCTTAAATCCTAATCTGAAGTTAATTACAAACCCTGAAACGAGTTAATCTTCCTGATTGGTTTATTGATTTAAGTTGCTTGTTTATTTTTCTTGTTTATTTATTTTAGTTATTTAAATTCCCTTATTTATCTATTTTAGGGTTTGTCGTAATATAGGAATTAATTAGTACTATTTAGGTTTATTATTGTAAAATTATTTTCATAGATTTATTCCATCCTCCCTTGGGTATGATCCTCTAAATATTTCCAAGTGTTTCGTTTTTTTAACTATATTACAAGTTGACTCGTGCACTTGTAGAAACTATTGTTTTAATTCTATGTATTTTTGGTGTGTTATTTTACTATAAACGAACTCGTTTATAGGCAATCAAGTTGTTGGCACTGTTGCCGGGGAGGTTTCGGCAATAAATCTTGAAAATATTTTTTTTACAATTAATAAGATAAGTAGGAAAGTTAAAACCTATAGATACGTAATTTATTTTTGTTTGTTTTTGTATTCTTTTTAGGTCTTTTATGACCCAAAGCTCTAGCACCCCAATCGAACCATACCCAGATTACTATATAAGCACAACCATCCAACAATGAGTATCAATCCACCTGCGGTAATTAACTTACCCTAGGTAAATCTGTTATTTGAGGATCTACGAGAGTAACAAGGAAATAATCGGGAAAAAGTCCCAATGACTCAACGGATGTTGCGCGAATATGCTCTACCTATACTAGACGCTGTGCAAGGAAGCATAGAATGGTCAACAATCAATGCCAATAATTTTGAAATTAATATGACCACTATTTAGATGATCCAAAACACGTCGCAGTTTAAAGAAAACATAGTGGAAGTCCCAAACCAACACTTGAAGCATTCTTACAACTTTATGACACCTTCAAGTACAACGGGGTATCCAATGATGCCGTGCGTCTTCGGTTATTCCCATTCTTATTGTGTGACAATGCGACTAATTGGTTAGACTCATTAGAACAAAGTTCCATTACCACATAAAACAATCTAGTGAAAAAAAAATCTTCATAAATTTTTCCCAATTAGTTAAACTGTTCAACTTAGGCGAGAAATTTCCAACTTTAAACAACAAAGGTGAGTCTTTGTACGTGGCGTAGGAATGTTCAAGACTATGCTAAGGAAGTGCCCACCCATGTACTGCAAGCATGGCTCTAAATATAAATCTTCTATAATGGTGTTGACGGACACATCAAATTTAGCCTAGATGAAGGATCCGATAGATCTCTCATGATCCATATGTATGCACGAGCTTACAAAATCATAAAAGACATGACCATGAACTCGTACATATGGCCCAATGAGAGATTTATGTACAAATCCAAATCTGCAATAGTGAAAGTGGTAAACGAAGAGAACAATGATGATAGATTCCAAAGAATCCTAAAAGCTTAACCATTTGAAGACACCCGTCAAGCCGACGAGAGCGGAACCACATTTGGAGAACCAATTGGAGGAGACGAGCTATATAGTAAATAGGGGTCAAGATCACTATTCAAATACCTAAACCCCGGTTGGAGGGATCATCCCAACTTTAAATGGGGAGGCAACCAAGAAGGAATAAATCAAGCACAAACCCGAAAAAACCCTAATTACCAACCTTCATCTTTACAACAAAGAGTCGTAGGAAATGACCATGCTACATGTGGTAAAAGATTCAATCGATTAGAGGGAGAGATGCAAACTATGAAGACGGATATTCAACAAGTCTAAACTACATGTGGACAACTTAAATCCCAAATAGATAGTTTTTTTGACCAAATGAGCCAATTGATGATGATATTTCAAAAGTAAAATGGTCAAAGTCTCCCTAGTAATATGGAAAACAACCTTCAGAGAGGTGGGAAGGAGTACGTAAAGGTAATTGCATTACAATCGAGCAAAGCATTGTAGCCATAAATTGTAAAGTGCTACACAAGGCATTAATGTCAATTTGTTCACGCCTTTTTATTTTCTTATGTCGTTTCATAGTTTCCTTTAAGTACTTGACATATTTCAGAATTTTATCAATTAATTTTAATAACGATAAATTGACATTGAGGGATTTTAATAGATTGAGAAAACTTAACAAAATTCACCTCGTCTCTCTCTTTTTATCTTCTAGCCTTGTTAAGAGTGACAAATTCATTGTGCTTGTGATAATCAGATGATACCGGTTCTGCTATCTCCTCGATGGGCTTATAGTGCTCAACTTTTTCCTCTTCCATGGGTTCGTTGACCTTTTTGAAAACTTCCTCCTCTTTATGGATAGGAGTGCTTGGCGACTTCAATACTTTGTCTGATCCCATATCTTTGAGGGTTGTTCTCCGTGTTACTAGGGAGACTTTGACCATTTTATTTTTGAAACATCGTCATCAATTGGCTCAGTTTGTCACAAAGAGTATCCATTTAGGATTCAAGTCATCCATGCATAGCTTGGACTTGTCAAATATCCGTTTTCATAGTTTACATCTCTCCCTCTAGTTGATCGAATATTTGACCACATGTAACATGGTCATTTTCCACGGCTTTTTATTGCAATGGTGGAGGCTGGTAATGAGGGTTTTGTTAGGTTTGTGTTTGATTTACTCCTCCTTGGTTGCCTCCATATTTGAAGTTAAGATGATCCCTCCAACCAAGGTTGTAGTGTTTAAATAGGGGTCAAATTGTAATATAGTTAGTATGCACGAGTATTAATGAATTTCAAACACATTTATGCCGTCAGAGTTAACTTCATCTGAGAGAGTGATATGGGATTATTCCTAAGTGGTATTTCCACTCATCCTTCCCGTTCGTTAGGAGTTTGATTATGACATTCATATTCTCTCTCGAGAAATACATTAGGTTAATTAGTTGTACAAAATTGCAGAGATATAATGGAACATCATAATACCTTGCTATCATGGGAGTGGATAGACATCTCCTTCCCTTGGACTAAAAATCGCATCTATGGTACCTCCATTGGTCTACTCACATTTATTTTTTTTAATGCGGCGTAAAATTCATTCATGATTAGAAGGTACATCGGCTTAGTCAAGGTTTTGTAGAACTTCTCCTATCGATGGTTTTGGATCAATTCTTGCGTTTCACTTTTCAATGTGTCCATAGATTTGAAACCTCATTTTTGCAATAGAATTTTGCGTTGAGCTGCAAGAAGGTTACTTTTGAGCTCCCTTTCCCGAAGGTAGGTGTGGCTATCTGCTATGAATTCATTATCAAAAAGGTTACTATGCATGGTTTTGGGGTTTGGAAACAGAAGAAAAATAGTGAATTCATAGAATCTCACAGAAAAGGGTGGCATACGAAGATTTGGTTGGTTATGACAACTTGAAAGGTGTCGCAGCTGGTAAGGGAAAGATATAAAAATCACCTAGGGCTTTACTTGTCGTCCAAACTTGGTAAAAATCTCTTAAGGTCGTGTCGAATCAAGAATGGAAAGTTGCCAAAAATGGCATGCATGTTGCGCCATGGAAGATGCATGGCACGACACAACACATATTTTACCTCGGATCTTACTTTCAAATGAAGACTCCGTAATGGTTCTATGTTGTGCCATGACGATAGAGTTTTAAGTTTTCAAGTTCCCCAAGGTTGTGTGATGCAATGTGCTTGTTATGTGATGACATGGCTTCGATTTAGCCTTTTTGGGACTTGTAGAAGGTCTTCAGTTTCCCGTACATGCACCCTACTAATGTCTAGCTCCACTGTTGCTATCAAGAACTTGCTTCCTTCTAATTTCAACATAAAATAACTAGTCTAATTTCTAATTCTAACAAATAAAAAACAAATTAGTATACAATATTTACAAATTAGTTAAGTTCAGTGGTTGAAAATTTATGTTGTGTTATCGGACTTGTTTGAATTTTTTTTTGAAATTCACCATTGACTTCAACTGTTGGCCTCACTCATCTCGATTCTTCCAATTGCTCCTTCTTCCACCGAAGTCTCTCTATTTATCCCGTTCCCTCATTTTATGATTACCTACACTTGCACAACTCGAGAAATGCCTTTAATCAAGGCCGCTAGGGATTAAATTAAATAAAACAGAATATTCTTCCCTAAGAAATCCCTCACTTTGTGAATCTCAGCCATATTTGAACACTTCTATGTTGTGATTGATTTTTATAATAGAATCGTTTCACTCGAAATTGATTGTCAATTTAGAAGTGGCCAGAAATGGCCTACCCAATAGAATGAGGATTTCTCTATCTTCCTCAAAGTCTAGGACTACAAAATCAATGGGAATATAAATTCTTATACGTTAACCAATACATCCTTGAGTACACCCTTTGGATGTACCAAGGATCTATCGACTAATTGTAACATTATGGAGGCATTTTTAAGAACCCCGAGTCTGAGTTTTCGATAAATCGATAGGGCATTATGTTTATGCTAGCCCCTAAATTGTAGAGAACTTTACTAAAATTTTGATCCCCTAACTCCATTGGAATTTTAAAGCTACTCGAATATTTTATTTTTTGGGATATTCTCTTAGCAATTAACGCGCTACATGAGGCACTAATGTCAATTTGCTCATAGTTTTTCATTTTTCTATATTGCTTCATAATTTCTTTTAGGTACTTGACATATTTTGGAATTTTATCAATAAGTTATAAGAGCAGCAAATTGGCATTGAGGGATTTAAATAAATTTAGGAAACTTACAAAATCTGTCTCGTCCGTCCTTTGCTAATCCTCTAATCTCATTGAAAATGGTACCTTGGTTTTGCTCATATTTGAGATTATCGTATTAGGCACTAGTTCGGCTACCTCCTTGATCGGCTCATAGTGATCAGCTTCCTCCTCTTCTGTAGGTTCATCAATAGCTTCGGGACCCTCCTCCTCTTTATGGATGGTCATACGTGATGGCTTCAATTCTTTTCCCAATCGCAAAGTAATTGCATTTACATGTTCTTTCCCATCTCTCCAAGGATTATGCTTTGTATTGTTGAGGAGACTCTGACCATTTTGTTTTTGAAACATCTACATCAATTGGCTCATTTGGTCATAGAGGTTATCCATTTAGGATTTGATTCATCCATACGTATCTTGGACTTGTCAAATTTCTATCTTCATCGTTTGCATCTCCCCCTCTAATTGATCAAATCTTTGAACACATGCAGCATGGTCATTTTCCATGGATCTTTACTACAATTATGGAGGTTGGTAAGGAGGGTTTTACTGATTTTGAACTAGATTTGCACCTCTTTGGTTACCTCCACACTTGAAGTTTGGATGATCCCTCAAACTAGTATTTTAGATGTTTGAATAGAGGTTTCGACCCTTATTAACTATGTAGCTTGCCTTATCCAGTTGGTTTTCAGAATGTGGCTCTACTCTCGTCAACTTGACAGGTGTCTCCAGACAGTTAAGCTTTTTTGGGATTTGTTGGAATCGAACATCGTCATTATGTTTGTTCACTGCTTTCATCGTTGGAGGCTTAGGTTTATATATAAATCTCTCATTAGGCCACATTTATGGGTTCATATCCATATCTTCTTTGATTTTGTAGGCTCGTTCCTACATATGAACATGAAAGATCCACCGAATACTCTATCTAGGGTAGATTTGATATGTCTGTCAACACCGTTATAGAAAATTTTTATTTGTATCCACACTTGCAACCCATGATGTGGGCGCTTTCTTAGGATTGTCTTGAAATGTTTCCATGCCTTGTACAAGGATTCACCTTCATATTGTTTAAAATTGGTGATTTTTCACCTAAGCTGAATAGTTGGACTAATGGGGAAAAATTATAGAGAAAATTTTCCACTAAATCTGTCCATGTGGTAGTAGAACCCTGTTCTAATGAATCTAGCCAATCAGTTGCATTGTCGCACATAGAAAACGGGAATGACCGAAGACGCACAACATCACCAGATGTTATAGAGTTGTAAGAACTACTTCAAATGCTGGTTCGGGTCTTCCACCATGTTCCTCTTGAACTACAGTGTATTTTGGATCATCTATATCATGGCGGCCTTTATTTGAAAATTATCAGCATTGATTGTTAGCCTTTTGGAATAAATCTATAAACAAGGTTTTCATAGATTTTTTCTACTCCTAAACTACTAGGGGTTTTGAGTGCGTCTAAGATGACTTAGTTACATCAAACCCCTAATATATTATTTATAGAAGTTTTGACATCCCAAATTAGGTCTTGGACACATCTTAAGTCTTTGTATAAGGTTGATTGCGCGGATAAAAATAGCCTCGATATTCTTGAGCATCACGTTTTGAACTGTGTCGCACTATGCAAGGGCTATGGTACGACACGACATGCGATTTTTGCCTTGTGTCATTCGTTTCATGCTTTGACATCTCGAGAGTCTTGTGCATCACTCGTCCCTTACTTCCATGTTAATTTAGCCTATAAATCTTCATCCTAC
Organism: Gossypium schwendimanii; assembly: GCA_013677275.1. Taxonomy (NCBI): domain Eukaryota; kingdom Viridiplantae; phylum Streptophyta; class Magnoliopsida; order Malvales; family Malvaceae; genus Gossypium; species Gossypium schwendimanii. Next base: position 8,856 of record JABFAF010279940.1, read on the forward strand.
ACACTCAATTAAACATATTAGAACTACTTAAGGCCAGTGTCAGCCTATTAGGCCACAACACTTATAAAATGTGTTAAAAACACTTATTTTACTAATATTTAATCTTAAGTCCTAAATACCGAAAATGTAATATAAAATACTAAATTGTTTAGAAAATAAGCTCTTTAAGTGCAAAAATAACCCGAATTATCTACTAAATTTGATGACAGGTCATATACTAGAAGTCAATTAGTTGTGAATTGACATATTAATGGATGGCATACTATATACTATATAAATGAATACAATTAATTACATGAAATGCTTGTATGTTATATAATGCGGAGTAAGGAGGGAGATACCTTGACGGGGTAGTTTAACATAGGAAAAGTTGTCGTATTGGAGGGACAGACAGATAGTTAGGGCACCAAGGGAGTTGGGCGACATCGTGGAATGGTATCTATTAGCTTGAAAACATAGAAATGAATGTTGGAAGAAAACGGGAGCATGTTTTTGATACGGATCTTTAGAGGATATCACTCGAAATTTTCCAAAAACTGTTAATAATACTCCTACCGCTACCTAGAGAATTTTTTTGACAGAAAGTGGTTAGGGAACCGTTATGAGTGAATCATTAGCACGAAGATTAGGTATGTATTTTTAAGGTTTAAGATCAAGTTTACCCATTTATAAAATTATGGTATTCACATGATGGTGAATCAAATGAGTTCATAATTATCGTATAAATTGAATTTTGACTAGGGGTATTGAATATTGAGAATCGGGCTGAATTGAATTCATAAGAAAATTTGAAACTAATTATGCTATTAATATACAGGTTATACTTCGGTTTATCAGATGATGCACTATATGTGTCGGTATAGTTACTTCGGTTTATTTGGTGATGCATTGTGTATGCTAGTATAGTTACTTCAATTTATCTAATGATGTACTATATGTGTCAGTATAGATACTTTGGTTTATCCGATGATGCACTATGTGTGCCAGTATAGTTACTTCAGTTTATCTGATGATGCACTGTGTGTGCCAATATAGTTACTTCGATTTATCCGATGATGCACTATATGTGCCAGTATAGATACTTTGGTTTATCTGATGATGCACTATGTGTGCCAGTATAGTTACTTCAGTTTATTCGATGGTACATTGTGTGTGCCAGTATAGATACTTTGGTTTATCCGATGATGAACTATGTATGCTAGTATAGTTACTTTAATTTATCCGATGATGCACTGTATGTGCCAGTATAGATAATTCAGTTTATTTGATGATGTAATATGTGTGCTAGTATATTTTATTCGGTTTATCCGATGATGCACTATGTGTGCCAGTATATTTTCTTTGATTTATCCAATGATGCACTGTGTGTGCTAGTATAGTTAGTTCAATTTATCCAGTGATGCACTATGTGTGCTAGTATATTTTCTTTGGTTAGTTGAATGATGCACTGTATGTGCCAGTATACATACTTCAATTTATCTGATGATGCATTGTGTGTGCCAGTATAGTTACTTGAGTATATCCGATAATGCACTGTGTGTGCTAGTATAGTTGCTTCGGTATATCCAATGATGCACTGTGTGTACCAATATAATTGTGTCAGTTCATCTGATAATAAACCTGTGTCAGTATAATTGTTTCGATTTTATTTGATGACGCAATTATGATGCTAGATTGGGATACAAGTTAATTAATCTATGTATCTGACTTGAGTCCGAGCAAGATCAATAAAGTTATAACATATGAATAGGTTAAATGAATTATTAATTGAGTTGATATCGTGATTGATGGTTCGAATGTAAATTATGATATATGAATATTGATAACATGTGAAAGATTATGCGGTATAGTTAAGCGAGTCTGAGGATCGATAAGAAAGGATAGCAAATGAATTAATTTATTCAAAAATGAAATCATAGTTCCCTACCTCTTTCCAGGTAAATTTTAGGGACGAATTTTCTTAAAGGAGGGCAGAATTGTAACAACCCGATAGTCAGTGGTGTTGGAAACGGTGGTTTTAGAATTTTGTTTTCCGATGATTGAGTCAGTAAATATTATTAAAGTTTGGTCTAATAATTTTTGGTTATTTGGAAGGTTAGACAAGGTACAAATGTATCGGTTCTAAAGTTAGTGGCTTTGGAAATTGAAGTATCGAGACCTTGATTCTGTAAACCGGTCCCATAAATATTTTATTAAATATTTACGAATTTATATTAGAAGTGAATTGAATTTCGGTCGGATAATTTTATCGAATTAGTACTTCATTAGAGTACAAGGATTAAAATGTAAATGTGTCAAATGTGTGATTACTTAAGGAATCTTTAGTTAGAAGTAAATCAGTGGACTTTTATAGCAATTAAACCAATATATAATTAATAGTGGATGATCATGTACTGTTTTAATTAAAGAAATGTGATAAAATTTTAATAAAATTAATATTTAAAAGAAAACATAAAGTAATAGAAAAATGTTAGTGGAAGACATCAAAAAACCATTTTCATCAATTTTCTTCACAAAACTGGAATAAAGGGAAGATAGGTGAATAACTTTCCTCTAGGGCTTCTAAGTATTCAAGCTTTAATTTGGTTAGTTTAATTTAGTCATTTTCTTATAATTTTTATATTTTCGGAATCTCGGTATCTTAAGCTAGTTAACCCATGTCTTAATTTTTGGTATTGTTTAAGTTTTAGGATGTTACCATTGCTGAATAATTGAAGCTTGAGGTGTTATTTTGATAGATTTTAAGTTTAGTATTGAAAAGGACTAAATTGTAAAGGCAATTGATGATTGTGTGAAATAGGGATTAAATTGCAAAAATTTCTAAATTTTTGGTAGAAATGAAGAATAAGAAGTTAAATTAGGCCCATAGTGAAATTGAAATAAAAATTTATGGCTTAATTTGAAAGTTATGTTAGTCTTGATTTTAGGGACTAAATTGAATAAAATGCAAAAGTTGCATAAATTAGCAATTGAATGTGAAAATGATTGTATATTGATGATTTGGTGTATTTATGTTAATCCGTAGCTAACATCGACCCAAATTTCTCAAAATGGAAAGGAAAAGATAAAGTTAACGACATATAATTCGAAGTGTACAGTTTGTATTTCTATAGCCCGAACCTTTTCAACTGCTAAAATTTTGAACTGCGTTGCATGGTAATAATACAAGGTAAGCTGGAAATGATTGAATGCGCTGAATTGAATCGATTTGAATTAGTTGGTTATGATAAAGAGTAAATTGAATAGATTTGAAAATAAGATATATTGTTATAATTATGCAATTGAATTTAGTTGGTGCTGAATTATGCTATTACATATGTGATTTGATGATTGGTTGATGAAATTATGTTGTGGAATTGAGAAATAATGTATAAATGAAATTTGAATAAGGGTGGATAGTGGATATCAATTTATAAGCTCGAAATTATGGATTTGAAATTGTACGATTTAATTAATTTTATTGAGTTAGGGAAAAATGTATATGCTGCAACTATGGCAGCTCGATTTAATATATGTAAATAAATTTAATATTTAGGTGATGTATTAGGACTTGTAGATTTACATGTTAAATGCAATTGTACACGTGGTCATCTGCTATGCACCATTTAACTTTGCTAAGTACCTCTAAAGAAGATGATGTTATGGAAAGAATAAGATTTGTAGACAGAATTGAGAGAATTTTGTCTTCTCACACATGTATATATATACTCTTGAGGCATGATCTTCACCGACCATCTCAACTCTCTATCTTTAATCTTTTTGTCTCCTATGATGGAAACCAATTAGTTTCATCCTAATTGAACCATAAATGAGATCCAACCAAGTCAAAATTTGGGCACTAAAATTTCTAAATTCCTCGGTGTAGTCCGACAATTTTCTAATTCTTTCAATTTACTCCTATTTTTCTTAGATTTTGGGTAAATAGAGATACTCGGGTGTTACAACCCCCACCCTTAAGGAAAATTTTTTTCTTGAAATTTCCTCTTGTAGTTAACTTTAATGGCGAATTTCGGTTAATTTCCTTTCACCACTCAAAGGAGGTTACTGCCACTATTCCTTGTTGCTTTTGCACTATCTACTATCTTAGCAGTGTCCCTTAATCTGTCCCGCTTGAGAAGTGGGTTCATCCTTTTTTAGCAGGCAATGAGTTTAAAGACAACCCTTATGGTGTACTTCTGGTGCCAGACGTTTCCCCAAGATAGGTTACTTAACCGATCTTATGCAAGCATACCCTATCTGACAGATGCTGACAATTACTCTTTCTTTGGTGGGCTTTCCCACTATTTGATTTACGAGGGTTTTAGGAGAGACCCTTCCCCTAGTCAAAAGTGTCAAGTGCAGGTTTAGAGACTTGAATGGTTGGTTACTTTTTGAATTCAAGCTTCTCTTGGGCGTTGGGTTATTTAAACCAAGGCGCATATAAAATTAATCCTTTCATCTGATATTGACCTTTCTGCCTAGGTCCTTTTTCATTTGAGGTTCTTCCCAGACCCTAAGTTTTTCCTTTCCTTTCTTTCATCTCATACTACACTACCATGTCCAGATCTGCATCCGCATTGAAAGGAAGGACTAGGGGCTCCAGTCATCGGATTAAAAGGGTTATCGTAAAAAATGAAGATATTTTATAGTCCTAGGGGACTAGTACTTTCGTGAGAACGTAGTTGTATAGTTGCCTAACTACATCGAAGGAGTGGAACATTACTTAGTAGCCCAAGGCATTCAGTTGCGTAACTTTGCCTACCACTTTGAGATAGTTATGAGTGGGAGACGTCTGAGTGATTTCGACGAGGGTTTCATACTACCCCTTTCCTTATTAGAGGTTGGCTTTCATCTTTGATATGCCGTAATTCGGTGTAGCAAATTAAACTAGTTTTCGAACTTGAGGAGCTTGAATACGAGCATTTTCGTTATATTTTAATTAAGTTTTCACAGTTTAGTCTAAATATAATAAAAAGTGTATTATGAGTCTTTTTTTCACCTTACGTGTCGGATGAGGCCTAAAGGTGAGCTAATATACTTTAAGTGTGTAGAAGACCATCAGAGGGCGTATAAACTCAATTCTAGTCACTGTGTTGCAACACGAGAAGTTTGATGTCATAACAAGGGAAGAATATTGAGACTTCCTTCGGTGTCTCGATGACCACCTCCGAATGTACTAACGTCTAGAGTGTGAATACTAGATCAATTTTAACTCCAAGGATCGTACCCAAGGGAGATGAGTGCTAGATCAATTTTAACCTAAACACCGAAAGATTTAATTAGTACTTTTAGTCAGTTATAGTACAAGAGTAAAGGTTAAAATGAGCTTTTTTATTGTTTTTATGAATAAGAAAATAACAAAAAGGAATAAAATTCGAGAGATTGAAGAATAGAAATAATCAAATTTGATTATGGGTGATTAGCTCGCTTTGGTAATCCTTGTCAACTATCTCTTCGGGTTCTTCGTCAATCAACTAGTCATTATCCCAGTAGGATCTTCTGATCGTACACTCGAATTATGAGTTAGCAAAGACTACTTGCCTTTCGACCTCACAGTCCAAATTGGTTTGGGGTGAAAGTGTTCACGGATGGGCCATACTAATTTTGGGTTAATTCCCACTTTAATTACTTCCCAAGGTTGTCAGGCCTAGGGTTTATTTTACGTTCTTCCTTTACCAAATAGTTGATCCGTTGAGTATCCCTACAAATCAGTTAATAGATCATCCCATCACTCGCTAATCCCCCATAGAGGGATTAGTTCCTCATGGTCTTAATAGATAATATAAAATTTATATAAAGAGAAAGCATGCTAAATAAATTGATGAGATAGAGTTTACAAAGGAGCCTGTTTGTATTAAGATTGATTGCGAATCCACAAGGTTTGATTGTCTCCACAATTCAGATCTCTCAAATAGAACAAATAACAAATGGAAATAAATCTAACCTAAGAAAAGAGAGAACTAAATTAAATTTAAAAGACTAATTTTAAGCTAAGTGAATGGTGTCCTTTACGTGTGACAAAGGAGCCTATTTATAGATCTCACGAGGTCGTCATTCTTAACCCTAGGTTAGCTGACGTTCCTAAGCTTTAAGTTTGATTGTGTAGACCAAAACGCCCCCTGGCTCGTGTTTAATTCCCATCCAGAGTCGATGTCGTGACACTTCAGGACCTGTGTCGTGGCATAGGAGTCAGTATACTCCTTTTGGGATATCTTCAAGGGTATGTCGCGACACCCTTAGTCTATGTCATGACAAAAAAGGCAGTTTCGTGATTTCTCCATTCTGCTCATTATGTTGTCACATCGATCATTCCATGTTGTGACATAGCGACCAATATCTGTTTAATATGCCTTTTAACAGTCTCCTACACAATTATAAAGTTCATTAGCTTACCTTTAGTCCTCATTTGGCCCCCAAGGTCAATAAAAGACTCAATTTGCACATTTTATTGAACTTAACAAAACTTACTAAAACATAATTAAATTCTAAAGATAATGCTTAATTTCAAGATCTTAAAGTGCAAAAACTAGTTTAATTTGCTACACCAAATTACGATAGATCAAACTCCCCCACACTTAAGTCATTGCTTGTCTTCAAGTAACATGAACAAAGATAAGAAATACTAGATGTCCCTTGAACAGATATCATACAAGTATTGACTTTGGAGCACATGACTAAGTGTTTCATATTCAAAAGCAACTTTATCATGATGAATAATTGACTTACCACTTTTGATCACAAACATCTAAGCTAAGTAAATTACAAAGTATACAAACACTAAGGGTCTCACCTGTAGGGATCTATCAATAAATTATACAAGTAATTTGATTATTCGAGTAGAATACAAATAGTCGTTTATGCGATTGTTTAATATAATGTTTATTCATGCATAAGGATATTTAGGTCACATAGGACTTTTTAGCTTGTAACGTTCTAAGGCTTAGGACAGGTAGGGAATTCAAAAACAGTAAGCATCAAAAGGTTTCAAACATGAAAATAGTTTGGCACATTGTATCAATCCCTATTCTTCCCCCTTAGTGACCCTTACCCGTTCATTGCCTTATTTCTCCTTCTCTTACCTTCCTTGTTTCTCTAAATAGGAAATCATAGCATGATATAATAACTAAGGCTAGCTTACGGGCTTTTTGTGCACTAATGAACTAGTTTTTCTTCCTTTTATGACTTTGTCACTTTCTTTTTCAAGTCATCTCACTCACGAATGCTTTTTTTGCTTTTTTCAAGACTTTCTCTACTCGTTCTATTTTTTTTTTGAAATTTTTTTGTTTTGCACTTTCAAGCTAACCTATAGTTCCCATATCACACCAATCTTTCCTATTTCACTTTGTTTTTACAAACTTCACCTTGATGTATCTACTTAACCCTCAATACATATGGTCAGACGTCTATAGTCGTGTAGTGCAGGACCAAAGAAAAAGGGTAAATACGAATTAATGATTTAGGCTCGGGGTTTGTAATGAGGTTCCCCAAGAAGTGTCAATAGGCTCAAAAAATTGATACTAAATGTGAAATACAAATAGGTAAGATTTTTGGCTCTGGATGTGTTCCAAACAATGCCTTAGGTCATCCCTTAAACATCTTAGTATGCACAAATTTAATCAATCAAACAAACTCAAGTTCAACCATTTATCATTCATACTAGCATACTTGTTTCCTTGTATTTTCTATTTCTTTTGGTACAGTTAATTGCTTAATGTCTATTTACAGTGTAACATATAGAACTTAGTAGTCTAGTAATAAAAAATTTAAAATCACATATCATCATGCCAAATTTATTTGTAAAAATAAGCAACCTATGTACATGCTCCTAACCAATCACTTGTATTTTTACAAGATAGAGCACACAAAAGGAAAGAAAAATGTGCAAATTCTAAACAAAGTTGACACATTGTCCTCAATGTGTAATCCATAAAAAGATAAGGAAAAAAATTACCCAATTGATCGTGGTTGCTCCAACTGCTAATGGTGGGTGTTTCCTCCTTTGATTGTGTAAAGCTCGAATTGGTTGTGTCTCTTTTGTGTTGGGTTCCTACATAGAAAACTTAAACAAAATGCAATATAATTCAAATCAACTATTAATTAAACAAAACGCAGTATAATTCAATTCAACTATTAATCCTACTCCTACAAAGTCTAAATCAAAATCAATCAAAAATTAATAGAAGTCTTTAAAAACATAAAAAGAAATGTTCAATCTCCTTCCTCAAAGTCCATCTCCTCGCTTCCATCGTTCTCCTCATCTTTCCCTTCCTCTTCACTTTCATGTGCCTATTCTTTTTGTTCCAAATTTTTTGGCCCAAACATGTCAAGTGTATAATTGGGGACCCGGATGTTGTTTTGTCTAGCAAATTCTTGAAAAATTGGCCCCGACTCTTGCATCCACTATATCATCCAATCTAGCTTTGGATGACTACTCTCACTAACATCTTGTGTTGACCTTTGTGATGAAGTTGGTGTAGTTGTCGCTTCTTGTTGTCGCTTGTTCCAATACTTTATTTGTCTGGTTCATAGCTCTATGTGCTGTTGAAACAAGGTGTCCTCGATAATACTTCGAGAGGGTTTTAACAACGGCCCAGTGGATTTCGTAGGTACACTTGCCTTTTTGCATAAGACCATCATGAAATGGGGAAAGAAAACTCCCACTTTTTGGCCACTAATGCATCTCTTCATGTTTTGGTAGATCCAATTGTCGATACACACCTACTTTTTCTACAAAATTGTATATAGCAAAACAGCTTGAAAGGTATTGACATTAGAAACATTTAAAGCAGGGACTCTTTGCGTGCACACAAATTGAATCCACATTTTAGCCTTTGGAAACATAATAGCTTGATAGAAGGATGTGGAATATTGGTACCCGGATGATATTTCCATTCGCCCTTTCCTTCAGTTAAAAAGTTTAGAATGTTTTCCATATCTATGTCCCGAAAATATTCTAAATTAATTTCATAGTGTGGGCCATTATAATGGTCGCAAATAATTTGAGGGATTACTTACACTTTTTTCCCTCGCAGAGGTACTATATCCTCCATATGGCCGTTAGTGTTTCTAGACTCTAGGTCCTGTAAGGATGCATAAAACTCTTGAACAATAGGGACCACAACATTATCTTTTGGGATTGTCTAAAAAGGCTCCCATCTATGATACCTAACAAAGAACCATGGATGGATCAAATCTCACATCTTGAATGAATGTCTTTCATTGAAGTTCATTAAAATATTTTTTAACATTCGAATTCAAAAAACTAGAGGGATTTTGACTCATTGATGGTTTTGTTTCAATAGTTTGCTTAACTTTTCTAAGAGGCATTGCTACAAGATAGAGGACAATAAGAAAATATAAAAAAATTTAATTGAACAGTAAAAAGTATAAAATTAGGAACTCTTAACCTCGTAGAAGTCATTTGAATTCCTTGTTTTGTGCAACATCTATTGTTTCTTGAGTGTTCTCATTCTTTGTGGCTCTAAGTATAATTGAGGTATGGAGATTTTAAAAGAATAGAGATTGGGGGTTTAGGGTTTATAGAGTTTGTACGAGAATTGGAGAGGGTTTAAAAGATAAATGGTGAAGATGTGTTTAATGAGGGGAATAATAGGTTTTTAGGTTAAAAACTAAAGGTTTAGGTGTTAAAAAGTTAGCTAAAATTTGTTTTAAAGCAGCTGGGTTACGTTGCTGGGTCGGGTTTCCTGCAAAAAATTGTAGTGATGTCACGACACAGGGGTTCCATGTCGCGACATCCATGGCAGTCTACCATTATCGCGACACCGGGGTTTGATGTCGTAGCACACTCTAAGCTTTTGGATTTTTGAGTAAATTGACTGCGATGTTGTGACACTCAAAGTTCATGTTACGACGTCGAGAGCATTTTCACAATTTATTAAAAATTGCTCTTGGTGTTGCGACATAGGGTTTCTATGTTGTGGCACTAGCTCGGTTTTTACTCAAAATTCCCTTTTCTAGGGTGTTACGGTTTCTATAAAACGCAAAGTTAATGAAAATTAAAATCTATTCTAAATAGTTAGATAAATATACAATACTTTACAATAGTTTAGCATCAATTCAAATAATCAAATTTTTATTGTCGGATTCATCCGAAAGTATCATAAATTCACAGCTGGACGATCTTTCTATTCTATCGGCATTAGTCCATCGTCTGTCATGCCATTCTACCTCTGCCCGCTTGTCCATTTCCTTAAACCTATTTATTCTTTCTGCATACATAAAAGGAAGTATATCCCTTGAATTGGGAGTGTTAGAGACAAGTAATTTTTTACACTGCTCACCTAACTTTCTCTTTCCATCTTCTTCGTTCAATTGATGCCCATATTTAAAGATTTCAGTCTCACCATTGATTTTCATAGTTAATTTGTTCTTTTTTAGATCAATGATGGACCTAGAAGTGGCTAGAAAAGGTCTGCATAGTAAGATCGGTATCTCATTATCTTCTTCAAAATCTATTGGGATATTGAAGTTGAGCACCTTGACTAACACGTCTTATAGTACTCCTTTCAGATGTACCGAAGACCTGTCAACCAATTGTAGTGTTATTTGAGTGGTTTGAGATCCCCTAATCCAAGCTTTTTAAAAATAGATAGAGGCATTAAATTAATACTTTCTCCTAGGTCACATAGAGCTCTATTAAAATGAGTGCTCCCTATCTCTATAGGAATAGTAAAACTTCCCGGGTCTTTCAATTTTTGGGGAATTTGTCTCGAAATAATAACACTACAGGAGGCACTTAAATCAACTTGTTCTCCTACCTTAATTTTCCTACACCTAGGCATAATTTCCTTTAAAAACTCTGCATACTTAGGAACTTTCTGATTTAAATCGATTAAAGGCAGGTTTACATTTAACGTTTTGAACAAGTATAAGAAACTTACAAATTCTTCTTCGTCCCGCTTTGTTTATCTTCTACTCTTGAAGGGAATGGGATCTTTGTAACATTAGCATCTTTAATGATTTCTCTTTCTGGTTCAACTGCCGGTGCAATTCTCTCCTTTGGCTCTGGTTCATTTTCAATTTCCAGGGATTTCTCTTGAGGATCATCGATATTCTCCATATTTACCTCCAAAGGAGGATTTTTTGGGCTCTCAATACTTTGTTTGATCTGAGCGTTATTGCTTTCACATGGTCCTTGCTTTCCTTCCAGGGATTATTTTCTGTATTGCTGGGGATTTCGGTTCCAATTTGCCTTTTAATGTCACCCATCATGCTCATCAATTGGCTCATTTGGTCCTCAAGTTAGTTAATGTTCAAGTTGAGTTGGTGCACTCAGACTGCAACTGTTTTACGTTTATTCTCATTAACTGCATCTCTCCCTCGATTTATCCAATCGTTGCCCACATGTAGTATGGTCACTTGGGTTGACCTTTCCTAAGGTTTCTACAAATAAGGAGGTTGATAATCAGTAATTTTAGGTTGATTTGAACTACTACATTCTCCTTGGTTTCCTACCCATATCAGATTCGGGTGATCTCTTTAGCTAGGATATTATGTATTTAAATAAAGGTTCCCACCCCTATTCCCGATATAGTTCAGATCCTCAGTGGGATTGTTGATGTAGTGAAAGAGTGGTTTGTCTTCTCCACACATAGATGATTTATTAGCAGATTTGATACGGTTAAAAGAATCACACAATTATAGAAATCATTATCAGTTTAATTTAAAAATTATTTGATGTAATAGCTGGCCTTGTTATACTCTCCTGAACCATGTCCAAACTTGGTAATGTGTAGTCTCTTAAGGTTCTCTTGTTATGAGCCATGTGCATGTTTGTAGGTAGTGGTAGTGCTGGTGGATATCGTACAATGTTACCGTTAGCATCGCCAAATAGTGGATTCTCGCGTGGTATGTTTGTAACACCCTATACCTGGCCTAGCCGCCAAGCCCAGATACGAGATGCCACACTATTGTCTAGTCTTATGTACATCAATTAGGAAACTAGATCCAAGCGAAACGATCATCTTTTGTTAAACCAAATAAGTTTTAAAGCATCCAAATAGTTAATTAACATTGTTACATGCAAATCGTTCGTTAATCAGTCTTACATACAGTTAAAAACATGCATAAGGGCTAATTAGCAAAATTTTAGAAAATGTCCATAGGTATCGATATTGATATCTAAGTATCGATATTTTCCTTGAGTGGTATCGATACCACTTGGAAAAAATGATACCAAAATAGCATACTGTTCTTCGATTAAAAACCCAACTATCAGAAAATATCGATACCACTGAACAAAGTATCGATATTTCTTCCTAGAGTATCGATACTAAAGCTAAGGTATTGATACCAAATTTCTTTTCTGTTTCCTGCACGTTTTAATTCACAAAGGTTTTGATTTTCAAAGCCCAATATCGATACCTCTACTACTGGAGCTAAATATACAACATAGGAAAGTAAATAATTCATTTCAAATAGTTCCTAAACAATATGCATCAAATGCTAAGTTAAATAACTGTTCATAACAATGGTACAAAATACCACAAACGAGTTCGAACAAATATCATCATGCCAACATCAATGTCTATAGTTTTAAGCATTAGTAATATCATAATGTTCTTAGAAACCAAGTGTTTAGAAATCAACGTAACAATAATAAGTCTACCATATTGCCTATTTTCCCAAAACAAATAAAAATAATGAAGCACCTACGAAGAATAACTAGACTTCATTGGATCACTTCCTCGGAAACCACACCCCCACACAGTTTCATCACTAATCTGCATGTGTTGAAATGAGTGGGTGAGCTTTAACGAGCTCAGTGAATGCAAAGAATTTCTACAAGCAAACATGTCGCCACGCAACACGACCAATCATTTACTCACAATTATCTTATTTTTATATTTAATGTCTTATAATGTTAAATCATGCGTCCTCTAGTAGTTCATTTTCATTACACATGCATACTTATTCAAGCATAGAACATAATCCACACAATTACATAAAATATGACAAATTGGGATACGATGGCACTTGCATTATGAAACATATAGTGAGCTCTATCATCACACATCAGATACACGGATCTCCATTACACCACATAGACTCATAAAGTCAAACAAGTCCCAAAAGTGAAGCATTTAGCTAATACTCTCCTTATTTCCCCTGACATGTCCCGTTGAATGGAGCTTAGCTCTCATTCCCTTATCCCTCTAAACATGTCCCAGGGACTCAACGCCCAAACCACTAAACATATAAGTGAGAACTCACAATCCTATGGCATGCCAACTATATCCAATGGTTCCAAGGTCACAAGGCCATAATATCCGAAAACAATACACATTACTTACTGATTATCCGTGCATTGTCACCTCATATTAGCATCTTTTGTGAAACACTAGCATAGTCATATAATATACATTTTACACATTCACTTTACACAATAGTCACTATATTTACATACCACTTTTAAGGCACATTACATAACCACAAAATCGCAAGATAATTATGGATTCAAGGAAAATTACACTCGAAACTTAGAATAGGGGTTTAGGCTACATCTAAATTCCCAATTAACACATGACACGTGTTTACGAGTAGTAATTCCACACGCATAACGGAAAGCTAATGTGAGTTGAATAACTGGAAACTCTTGCGAGCCAAATATCGGGAAGCTCAAGAGAGCTATTAACTGATAAGCTCATGAGAGCCACGTATCGGGAAGCTCGTGAGGGCCATGGTGTGTTCGCAACACATGCAGGACCACAACCAATCGGGAACCCTTAATGACATGTCATTTGTATCCATCGATTTTCTAAGGTTCAAATGAGACTCGGTACTTGCCAGATATGTGATTAATAATATTCATGGTAATTGTACAAATCACACACAATAATATTCAATTTAAAACATATAAATGTACAATTTAGTTACACGAACTTACCTCGACAAGTGTTCGTAGATATAAAGGCTACTAATCCGATACTTTCTCTTTTCCTCGATCTAACTCCATATTAGGTCTATCCGAATCTATATGAATGAATTTAACTCAATTTAATATAATTCATATTCAATTCAATCCAACACACATCTATGACAAAATTACTATTTTGCCCTTATAATTTTAATTAATTATGATTTAGCCTCTAGGCTCGAAAAATGAAATTCATACAATTTATCCTTATTTCAAGCCTAGCCAATTTTCATTTATATCAATAATAGCCCATGGATTTCTCAAAAATTCAGATTTTTTTCATAAATCTTTCATCTTTTCAATTTAGTCCCTAATTGATAATTTTATCAAAATTCTCTTTACAAAAGTTATTTATCTAACAACAACCTTTCATTTTCTATCATAAAATTCAAAATTCAACTATATTCTTCCATGAAAAAAACCTAATAATTTAACGGTTTTGCAAATTAATTCCATGATAGCTAGATTAAGCTATTACGATCTCGGAAACATAAAAATTATTAAAAAGGGGCAAGAATACATGCCTAATTAAAACAAATAAGTTTGCTAGAACTCAACTTCCATGGCTAGGGTTAAAAAGGGGCAAGAATACATGCCTAATTAAAACAAATAAGTTTGCTAGAACTCAACTTCCATGGCTAGGGTTTCCATGTTTTTGTTTTAGCAAAGATGATGAAAATTCTATTAATTTAATTATTTATTTCATTTATCATCATTATGTTATCATCTTTCCAAAATTGACCTTAATATTTTCTTAAATTTCCAATGATGAATAATCATCCTTATCTACTAACTCCTCTAAATGGTCTATTTTCCATATAAAGACCTCAAATTTTAAATTCCATAGCTATTTGATACATTTAGCTACTAGAATTCAACTTTTGCACTTTATGCAATTTAATCCTCCTTATCAAATTAGACATGTAATCGATAAAATTTCGTAACGAAATTTCGGTACGATATTTTTATCATAATATAAATAATAAAATAATATAAAAATAAATTTTCTTTTGACCTAAGATTTGTGGTCCTGAAACCACTGTTTCAATTTCACTGAAAACGGGGTGTTACAACTCTCCCCCTAAAGGAATTTTCATCATCGAAAATCTTACTAGTAAAGAGGTTTGGATATTGCTTTCTCATAGTTTGCTCAGGTTCCCTGATAGCTTCCTCTACTTCGTGTTGTTGCCAGAGAAATTTTACTAAAGCTACCAGTTTATTTCTCAATTCTTTCATTTCTCGTGTTAGAACTCTAATTGGTTCTTTACTGTATGACATATTAGGCTGAACTTCAACATCCGTCAAGGAGATAACATACGAAGGATTTGACCAATACTGTCGTAACATAGATATATGAAAGACATCATGAATCTTTTCTAGTTATGATGGTAGAGCTAATCAGTACGCAACAGGTCTGATTCTCTTAATAAT
The DNA here is from genome assembly GCA_013677275.1 of Gossypium schwendimanii. NCBI lineage: Eukaryota > Viridiplantae > Streptophyta > Magnoliopsida > Malvales > Malvaceae > Gossypium > Gossypium schwendimanii. The sequence continues at coordinate 24,202 of JABFAF010279940.1, forward strand.
CTCATACGGCCCGATAAATCGTGGACTCAGCTTTGCTTTACGACCGAACCGGAGACTTTTCTTCCAAGGGGAAACTTTCAAAAATACCTTGTCGCCAACTTGAAACTTTATTTATTTACGTTTAAGATCAGCATAAGATTTTTGACAATCAGAAGCTACTTTTAGGCTATCTCGGAGCACTTTTACTTTTACTTTTTCTTCAGTCTTAAGAATCAAGTCAACTCCGTGTATCTTTTTCCAATTGAGTTTGGTCCAATATAGCAGAGTTCAGCATTTGCGACCATACAAAGTCTCATACAGTGCCATCTTTATGCTTGATTGAATTCGACTAATGACGAATATTTCTCCCAATTGCCTTCGAACTCTAAAACACAGCACCGAAGCATATCTTCAAGAATCTTAATCACACGCTCGGACTGACCATCAGTCTGAGGGTGAAATGCGGTGCTAAAATGCAATCATGTACCCAGAGCTTCCTGTAACTTTTTCTAGAATCGTGATGTAAATCGTGGATCTCTATCTGAAATAATGGAGACTGGCACTCTATGTAGTTTGACAATTTCTGAAACATATAATTCTGCTAATCTATCTAGAGAGAAATCCATACTATTAGAATAAAATGTGCAAACTTCGTCAAACGATCAATGATAACCCAAATGACATCTTTCTTTCTTGGAGATAGGGGTAACCCCGATTCAAAATCCATTCTAACTCTATTCCATTTCCATTCTAGTATCGTCAATGGCTGTACCAGTCCCGAAGGTACATGATGTTCAGCTTTAACTTGCTGACATATCAAACATCTAGATACAAAGCTTGAAATATCATGTTTCATTCCCAGCCACCAGTACATTTGTTTCAAATCATTGTACATTTTATTACTTCTCGGATGAACAGACATACTACCACTATGAGCTTCATGCAAAATTTCTGTACAAGCTCTAAATTCTTTGGTACATAATCTCTACCTCTGAATAACAAACAATCATTGGGTCCTATATAAAATTCTGAATCAAAAGTTGACTCACTGAACCCATTTAGCTAGTAACTCATTATCACATTTCTAAGCTTCATAGATCTACTGTCGAAACAACGATTTAACTTTTAAATCAGCTATAATTGAGCCATCATCAGATAATGACAAGTATGTATTCATTGCTCGCAAGGCAAACAAAGCCTTTCTACTTAGAGCATCTGCAACTACGTTTGCTTTCCCGGATGATAATCAGTAACCAACTCATTTAATAGTTTGAGCCATCTACACTATCTCAGAATCAAATCTTTTTGCAACATTAGATACTTTAAGCTTTTATGATCCATAAATATATAACACTTTTCACCAAACAAATAGTGTTACCAAATTTTTCGCGCAAATACAATAGCTGTCAACTCTAGATCATGTGTCGGATAGTTCTTTTCATATGGCTTTAACTGTCTAGAAGCATAAGCTATTACTTTACCTTCTTGCATCAAAACACAGCCTAAACCGTTCAATGACGCATCACTAAAAATCACAAATTCCTTACCTAATTCACGCTGAGCCAGAACTGGTGCTTCAGTCAACAAGGCTTTCAATTGATTAAAAGTTTGCTGACATTTATCAAACCATTTAAATTTCACATCTTTTTGTAATAGCCGTGTCATCGGTGTAGTTATCATTGAAAAACCTTTTACAAATCTTCGATAATAACCAGCTAATCCCAGAAAACTTCTAACTTCAGATACATTTTTCGGTGGTTTCCAGTTAACAGTAGGTGAAATTTTATTCAGTTCAACTCTAATACCTTTAGCCGATACTATGTGTCCCAGAAAACCAACTTCCCGAAGCCAAAATACACATTTACTAAATTTAGCAAACAATTGTTTATCTCACAAGGTTTGCAAAACAATTCTCAGATGCTCGGCATGTTTAGTATCATCTCGTGAATATATTAGGATATCATCAATAAATACCACCACAAATCTATCGAAATACGGTCTGAAAATTCTATTCATCAAATCCATAAACACTGCAAGTGTGTTAGTTAAATCGAATGACATCATAAGAAATTCATAATGTCCGTACCTAGTTATGAATGCTGTTTTCGGTACATCTGAATCTTTCACTCGTAATTGATAATAGCCAGAACGAAGATCAATCTTTGAGAAAACTGTGGCACCTTTCAACTGATCAAACAAATCGTCAATACGAGGCAGTGTATATTTACTCTTGATTGTAAATTTGTTAAGCTGACGATAATCAATGCATAATCTCAATGATCCATCTTTTTTCTTAACAAAAAGAACCAGTGCACCCCAAGGTGAAAAACTAGGTTGAGCAAAACCTCTATCGGTCAACTCTTGCAACTGTGCTTTCAATTGCTTTAGCTCTATGGAAGCCATTCTATATGGTGCTATCGATTTTGGTGTTGTTCCCGGTACAAGATCTATAGTAAATTCGACTTATCTGACCGGCAGTAATCCAGGTAACTCCTCTGAAAACACATTAGGATATTCACAAACCATTGGCACTGATTCTAGCTTCGTCTTAGACACTTTAGTGTTCAATACATAAGCAAGATAAACATTATAACCTTTTCTCACATATTTCTATGCTGAAATAGCTAATATCACGTTAGACAAGCCATCCAATTTATCTGATTCAATATGAAGCATCTCACCATTCTGACATTTCAATATGATAAGCTTTTGTTTACAATTTACCAAGGCATCATGCAAAGTTAGCCAATCCATACCCAATATCACATCAAATTCATCGAATGGTAATAGCATCAAATCAGCCAAAAAACAATAATCCCATATTATTAATGGACAATTATTGCAAATTTTATCAACCATCACATACTGGCCTAGAGGGTTCGATACTTTAACCACAAATTCAGTGGATTGACAGGTAAATTTTTACTAGACACTAAATTCATGCAAATATATAATTGAGTTGAACCGAGATCAATTAAATCAGTTACATCAGTATTAGTAAGAGAGAAAGTACCAGTAATAACATCTAGTGCAGAAGCATCTTCACGTGCACGAATAGCATAAGTCCTAGCTAGTGCTCATACTTTGGATCTTACAGTGGAGTCTTTTGTTACACCACGGTTACCACTCATATTTCCAGGATTACGAGGTGGTCTACCTCTCGCAGCTGTATTGCTCGGCCTTGAATTTTGAATACTATCTTTTTCAGATTTCTTCGGGCAATCTCTAAGGTAGTGGTCAAAGGAACCACATCTAAAATAATCTCCACTCTTCATTTGACATTCACCAAAATGTAGTTTTTTACAGTGTTTGCACTTGGGTTTAATGTTTCTAACACTACCCCTACTTGCTACAGATGTATCCTGAGATCTAGGACTGGAGCGTTGAGTACCTCTGTCTCTATCAGAATATCCTGCAGAAGTAGTAGAATGGTCATGATATTTCTTTGATTTCTTCAATGTTGACTGGTATGAATTTCCCGTCAATCTCTTACTTAAAGCTCTGACTTCAATCTTAGCTTGTCTTTTCTCTTTGCTTAACACTTTAGCTTTATATGCTCGATCAACTAATACAACAAATTCTTTCAACTCAAGGATTCTGACTAATAGTTTTATATATTCGTTTAAACAATCTTCAAACTGCTTACACATTGCAGTTTCAGTCAGAATACATTCTCTAGCATATTTGCTCAATCGAAAAAATTTCCATTCATATTTAGATACTGCCATATGACCCTATTTAATCTCTAAAAATTCTTTACGTTTCTGCTCAAGAAATCTCTGATTGATGTATTTCTTTCGGAACTCAGTTTGAAAGAATTCCCAAGTGACCCTTTCTTTCGGCACAATAGAAATTAATGTGTTCCACCATTGACAAGCTTAATCTTTTAACAGAGATACTGTACACTTAAGACATTCAATTGGTGTACAAGATAATTCAAACTTAAGACATTCAACTGGTGTACAAGATAATTCATAAGAACTCTGATAGTATTTTCTAGCCAAAACTCAGCTCTTTCAAGATCATCCTCAGTTGTAGCTCAAAATTCTTTTGCACCGTACTTACGGATTTTATCAATAGGAGGCTTACCAGCTCTAACAAGTTCTGTACTTTGAGGCATATCGGGAACCGGTTGAGGAACAGGAGGGGGTGGGGGTTGTTGCATAGCCAGATTTGTTCGTACAAATTCGGGAAACCATTCATTTATCATTTGAATGAAGGCTTCTTTAGCCACTCCTTCTCGACCCTAAGATACGTGCCTCTTACTATTCGAAGCTGCTCTTTGTACAGAAGCTTGAGCATTAGTTTTAGCTTCTTCGAAATCAACTCGATTGGATGCCATTGCTATATGAAAACATGTTTTAAAATGGTCAGGAGATATCACACTATCACATGTTATATAATGGCATGTATAGCTAGACTCGTATATACCACGTTAGTTTGAGAATCGACTAAACCGTAGCTATAATATCAATAAATGTAATGCCCTTAACCTAAGTCAGTCCTCGAAATAGGGTTACAGAGCATTATCAGAGTTTACAGAATAAATAGATAGAAATTTCAATCATTTCACATCACATAATATGCATGTCAGATCCCAATCAAAATTAAACATATTGTCCCTTATACGAGCCCTCGAGGCTCAGAATACACATTAGAGACAAGTTGGGACTAAATCAGTTACTCAAGAATTTTTCAGAAAATTTTTAAATTTTTGAAAGTTGTAGGGGACACACGTCCGTGTGGCCAGGCCATGTGTCTCACACGGTCAAGAGACACGCTTGTGTCTCAGGCCGTGTGGGCATTCAAAATTGGGACACACAGGCATGTCCTAGCCCATGTCCAAACTTAGGATCTCTCTGACTTGGGTTACACGACCAAGCCATATGCCCGTGTATTAGGCCGTGTGAGTATATTGACTTAGGTCAAACGACCAAACCACACGCCCGTGTGCTAGGATGTGTGAAAAGTTTGAGCATACTGACTTGTATAAATTAAAAGACACAGGGGACACATGGTCGTGTCACTTGGCCGTGTGTCAGACATGGCTGAGACATACGCCCGTGTCTCTGCCTGTGTGGATGAAAATGTCATTTCCTAGCCATATTTCTCACCCAAATTTGGTACCAACCTAAACACAACAATTTGCACATTCATAAACCATATCAAGGCATTCAAAACAAGTCAAAATCAAGTCTCAAACATGTAATATATCCACATAAAACCAATGTCCCCTTAGGCACCTTAAACGAAAATTTAATATCATGTCAACCTAATATACATATTTACCTAGATTACGAAATGCATATATGCATAATTGTATCAAACATACTTTTTCAAACCAATTATCAGTATACCTGTAAGTTTTCCATAATTCAACCATTTCAAACACACATCAAGCATGATAAGGCCAAATATATATACACATCAAAATATATATCCAACACAAGCCATTGAAATGGCTAATCACAACAAAACCTTTCTATGCCATCAATGACAAAGTTAACCTATACATGCCATTATAACCAAAATTAATTTACTAATTATAGCAAAAAGGCCATTGGATAGTGTGAAGTAGCTCTGACCAATTTCCAACCAAATCAAGCCTTTGAATTTCTATAAATAGGGAAAATAAAACAGAGTAAGCATTTAAGCTAAGTAAGTTCGTATAACACGGAAATTAGCTTACCATTCAATTGCATTTATGGTAAGCATACAAAATATATCCAAATCATTTTGGCCAAAAGCCTAGACACATATCCTCAACATGTTAGTCATGTGAAACTCATGTAATATTCAATAATCATGGATGAATATAATCACTAATCAAAATCCACATTCATGTATCATCAATCTCATGCTTCAATGTATCATGTATTAACATTTCCATGTATTTCATGTATATACCAATAATAGTTCGTACCAAAATCCTTTTGTCTCATAATAGAACATTTCCTGTTAAACCATTTAAAATATTGTTGGATACACGGGTAGTGCATATGAAGTGTACAAAACTATAATCCGTCAATTCATATACATATGTGCTCATACGAGCATGTAAATGGGAAGCTTTTCCGAGTCATATAACGGAAAACTCATGTGAGCTGAATAATGGGAAGCTCTTGTGAGCCAAATATTGGGAAGCTCAAGAGAGTTGTTAATCGGGAAGCTCATGAGAGCCAAGTATCGGGAAGCTTATGAGAGCCATGGTGTGTCCACAACACATGCAGGACCACAACCAATCGGGAACCCTTAATGACATGTCATTTGTATTTATCGATTTTCTAAGGTTCAAACGGGACTCGATACTTATTAGATATGTGATTAATAATATCCATGGAAATTGTACAAATCACACACAATAATATTCAATTTAAAACATATAAATGTACAATTTAGTTACACAAACTTACCTCAACAAGTGTTCGTAGATACAAGGGCTATTAATTCGATACTTTCTCTTTTCCTCGATCTAACTCCGTATTAGGTCTATCTGGATCTATATGAATGAATTTAACTCAATTTAATATAATTCATATTCAATTCAATCCAATACACATCTTTGAAAAATTACTATTTTGCCCCTATACTTTTAATTAATTACAATTTAGTCTCTAGGCTCCGAAAATGAAATTCATACAATTTAATCATTATTTCACACCTAACCGATTTTCATATATATCAATATCAGCCCATGAATTTCACAAAAATTTAGAAATTTTTTATAAATTTTTCATCTTTTCAATTTAGTCCCTAATTGATAAATTCATCAAAATTCTCTTTGTAAAAGTTATTTATCTAACAACAAACTTTCATTTTCTATCATAAAATTTTAAAATTCAACTATACTATTCCATGGAAAAACCCTAATACTTTAACATTTTTGCAATTTAATCCCCAAGATAGCTAGATTAATTTATTACGATCTCGGAAACATAAAAATGATTAAAAACGGGACAAGAATACATGCCTAATTAAGCCAAATAAGTTTGCTAGAACTCAACTTCCATGGCTAGGGTTTCCATGTTTTTGTTTTAGCAAAGATGATGAAAATTATATTAATTTAATTATTTATTTAATTTATCATCATTATTTTATCATCTTTCCAAAATTAACCTTAATATTTTCTTAAATTTCCAATGATCAGTAATCATCCTTATCTATTAACTCCTCTAAATGGTCTATTTGCCATATAAGGACCTCAAATTTTAAATTCCATAGCTATTTGATACCTTTAGCTACTAGAATTCAACTTTTGCACTCTATGCAATTTAGTCCTCTTTATCAAATTAGACACGTAATCGATAAAATTTCTTAATAAAATTTTCATACAATATTTCTATCATACTATAGGTCATAAAATAATATTAAAATAAATTTTATTTTGACCTCAAATTTGTGGTCCCGAAACCACTATTTCGATTTCACTGAAAATGGTCTATTACAGAACGAGTTTCGATGAAAATCCAGAGAATCTATGTTTGAAGAAGAAGATGAAATCTATGGATTTTTGGGTGTTTTTCATTGGAATATTTTATGGTAATTAACTTAAGAATGATAGGAAATCAATGTGTTGTGGTATTGGAATAAAAAATCGAGTTGAAGATCAAGGGAATGGTAAGGGGCGGCAAGCATAATAAAGGGGATTAAGAAATTGATGTGAAAACATGTTGATAGGGAAGAAATAGGTTCAATTTTACACAATGGTAAAATAGCAACATAGATGCCTACTATTTTAACATTGTTACAAATCAGTCTTTTCTCAAAATTAAGGATTTCTAGAACACTTTTCCAAAAACTAATTTAACAGTTAAGATGCCAAAGTGGAAAACATTATTGAGTACTAACCTTACAAAATTCTGAGCTTGTCTAGGCTAAAATTCCTAAAATACCCCTAAAACTCATAAGCCATATTTTGGGGTGTTATAATGTTACCTACAACAGATAGTGGTGGATCTTACATCTGTTTTTGTTGCTGCTGTTGCTAGCAATGATTTCTTCAGATTATTCTCTCTAGATGTTTGACTACAACAATAGGTGTGCCTCTACTACAATTCATACACTAACTTTAGAGAGAGAAGATTATTAGTAATAAATATATAAAATAAAATTGTATCTATAACCTAAAAATTTTCTAATTTTTTATTTTAAAGTGCAAAAATTAGAATCAAACTAGTGACGTTGCCTCCCCAGCAATAGCGGCAACAACTTGACTGCCTCCGGACATACTAAAGTCCAAATTATGAATACTATAGTAAAAGATATATAAATGAGGCGGTATTCTCAAGTATATGGGTCTAGTTGTAATATAGTTACAACGGAGTAGGTGAGTACTCTGAGGATCGTGCCCAAGGGAGGCGAGTGCTAGATCGATTTTAACCTAGACACAGAAAGATCTAATTAGTACTTTTAATCAGTTATAGTACAAGAGTAAAGGTAAAATGGAGTTTTTATGGTTTTTTTGAATAATAAAATAGAATAACATAAAGAATTAAAGTTTAAGAGATTAAAGGATAGAAATAATAGAATCTGATTATGAGTGATTAACTCACTTCGGTAATCCCTATCAACTGTCACTTCGGGTTCCTTGTCAATCAACTAGTCACTAACCTAGTAGGATCTTTCAATCTTCCACTCGAATAATGAGTCAACAAGGACTACTTGTCTTTTGACCTCACAATCCAGACCGATTTGGGGTGAAGGTGTTCACGGATGGGTTATACCAATTTTGGGTTAATTCCCACCTTGATGACTTCCCAAGGTTGTCAGGCCAAGGGTTTATTTTACGTTCTTCTTTTCCCAAACAACTCATCTATCGAGTATCCCTGCTAAATAATTAATAGAACATCCCTCTATTCACTAATACCCCATAGACGGATTAGTTCCTCATGGTCTTCATATACAATATAAAATCGAAATAAAAAGAAAGCATGCTAAATAAATTGACAATATAGAGTTTGCAAAGGAGCTTGATATTAAGATTGATTACGAATCCACAAGGTTTGATTGTCTCTAGAATTCAGATCTAAAGAACAAATAGAAATAAATCGAACCTAAGAAAAGATAGAACTAAACTGATTAAAAGACTAATTCTAAGCTAAATGAATGGTGTTATTTACATGTTATAAAGAAGCCTATTTATATATCTTACATGGTCATCGTCCTTAACCCTAGATTAGCTGATGTTCCCGAGCTTTAAGTTTGATTGTGCAGACCAAAACTCCCCTGGCTCGTGTTTAATTCCTGCCTAGAGCCGATGACGCGACACACCAAACATTTTTCATGGCATAGGAGTCAATATAATCTTTTTGGGATATCTTCAATGGTATGTCGCGACAACGAAGACAGTTTCATGATTTCTCCATTCTGCTCCCCTTGTTGCAATGTTGATCATTCTGTGTTACGATAGAGCAACCAATATCTATTTAATATACCTTCTAACAGTCTCCTGCACACTTATAAAGTTTATTAGCTTACCCTCAGGCCTCATTCAGCCTCCAAGGTCAATAAAATACTCAATTTGCACATTTTATTAAACATAACAAAATTTACTAAAACATAATTAAATCCTAATGATAGTGCTTAATTTCAGGCTCTTAAAGTGCGAAAACTAGTTTAATCTACTACATCGAATTACGACAAATCATGCGACAAAGCCATGAGATGTGGCGACACACCCCTGAAGCAACTCTGAACCTGAGCATACTGTCTTTGATGTCGCAACACAGACACTAGGGTGCCGCGACATCGGTCCTGTATGTGAGATATTTGTGAACCAGGAGCGTTTTGTTCTGCACAATCAAATATTTAACACGAGAGCGTTAGTTGACCTAGGGTTGAGGACGAATACAACCCAAACTCTATAAATAGGCTCATTTAGCCTTTTTTATGGACAAATTTTCAAACTTAGAATTTTCTTTGTAATTTCAATTTTCAATTCTCAGACTTTAGGCTTATTTTTAATTCTTTTCTCTTTGTGTTCTTTAGAGAATGTGGTTTGTAAATGCGATCAAACTCTAGTAGATTTTTCTGCGCTTCATCTATCAAATACAAACAGGATTCTTCAAAGTCAACTCTTGATTTGTTATTTATGTTTATCTTTTTATTCAAGTTTATTATGTTCATGAGATTCATGATTAACTAATCCTCTTATGGGAGATTAGCGAGTTGAGGTGTGGTTAATTGATTATTATGTAGGGTTTTCTCTGCAGATCAACTATTTGGGGACGAAGAACTTAAAACCTAAGCTTGACGACCCTAGGAAGTCATTTAGATGAGAATTAACCGAAAATTGCTATGACCTATCTGTGAATACCTTAGCCCCAAACCAGTTTAGACTGTGAGGTTGAGTGATAAATAGTTCTCGCTAACTCATTAGTTTAGCGAAATATCGAGAGATCCTACTAGGGTAATGACTAGTTGATTGAATAGAAACTTAAAATAGGAATTAGTTATGACCACCAAAGCAAACAAATCAACCATGCCTAGAATTGATTAAAGTTTATAAAGTAGGTTTTCCAAAGTTCTTAGTTTTTGTTATTTCTATTTCATTATTTATAAAAACTCAAAAATATTTTCTTTTATGTTTTATCATACTATAATTTATTTAAATTACTAATTAGATATATTTGTGTTTAGGTTAGAATTAATTCAATACTTTCCTCCCTTAGGTATGATCCTCATAGTACTTACCTACTTCGTTGCAACTATATTACAACCTGAACTGTATACTTGCGGACACCGCTTTTTTATATATTTTACACAGTA
>JABFAF010279979.1:0-14368 GCA_013677275.1 Gossypium schwendimanii
ATCTACTAACTGCACTGACTGCATATGATAAATCTAGACGTGAACAAACCATAGCATACATGAGAGATCCCCTTGCACTAGAATATGGAACATGTGACATGTACTCAATCTCATCATCTAATAGTGGAGACAAAGCCGATGAAAGTCTAAAATGGGTTGCTAAAGGAGTACTAACAGGCTTAGCACTCTGCATATTGAACCTGCAAAGAACTTTCTCAATGTACCCCTTCTGACTTAGGTACAATTTACTTGTTTTTTATCTCTGAGAATCTTCATACCAAGTACTTTATTTGTTGGTCCCAAATCTTTCATCTCAAATTATTCACTAAACTAGGTTTTACCTTTCTTATCTCTCATTTATCTTTCGCTGCTATCAACATGTCATCAACATAAAGGAGTAGATACACAAAAGAACCATCACTATTTTTTTAAAGTCAACACAACTATAAATGCTACTTCTTTGAAGTCATGAGAAGTAATAAAGGAACCAAACTTTTTGTACCATTGTCTTGGTGACTATTTTAAACCGTAAAGGGACTTTTTCAGCAAGCAGATATAGTCATCTTTTTCTAAGACTGTAAAACCCTCTGGTTGTTGCATGTAAATATCCTCCTCTAGTTCTCCATGCAAAAATGTAGTTTTTACATCTAACTGCTCAAGCTCCAAATCATGTATAACCACAATACCAAGCAAAGCTCGCATCGAACTATGCTTCACAACTAGGGAGAACACACCTGTGAAGTCCACTCTTGGAATTTGACTATAACCTTTTGCAACAAACCTTGTTTTATATCTAGATTCTTTAACTCCTAGAGTCCCTTGTTTCTTTTTCAACACCTATTTACAATGAACAACCTTTTTGCCTTTAGGAAGTTTCACAAGATCTCATGTTCTGTTTTTGTGGAGTGATTCCATCTCATTTTGCATAGCAAACATCCACTTTTCTGAGTCTTCACAGCTAACCTCCTCAGAATAATTAGATAGCTCTTAGTTTTCATTTATATCTTCAATCACATTTAAAGCATAAGCAACTAGATTAGCCTCGGCATACTTCTTTGGAGGTTTAATCTCCCTTCTAGTTCTGTTTTTTGCGATAGAGTATTGGTGAAGAAGCAACTCTATTCTGAATTTCTATACTGGCTTGAGGAGTCGACTCTATTGTAGATGCTAGATTAATCTGATGCTCCACATGCTTTTGTTGTTCTTTATTGGAAGATTCTTTAAGAGATAAGTTAGGTAACTTAGCAGTTTCATCAAAAACAACATCTCTACTAATCACAACTTTTCTATTTTCAGGACATTAAAAACACATTTAATGGATCTCGGTTCCAATTTTCCATTGTCAACATGAGCATACACAGGACACCAAAAGATCTTTAAATAAGAATAATCAGCAGGATTACCAGACCATACCTCATGTGGACTCTTTTTCTCAATGGCAACGAATTGAGATCATTTGATCAAAAAACATGCAATAGAGGTTGCTTCGGCCCAAAAAGACTTTTGTAAGTTCGCATTCAACAACATATATCAAACCTTTTCCATGATCGTTCTGTTCATTTTCTCTGCAACGCCGTTTTGCTGTGAAGTATGACGAACTGTCAAGTGTCTCACGATCCCTTCTGACTTGCACAGTTCATTAAACTCATCAAAAAAGAACTCTAAGTCATTGTCTATGTAGACGTGTTTTATTTGTTTTCCTATTTGGTTTTCAATGATAGTTTTCCAAGACTTAAATGCAGAAAACACATTGATTTTCTTCTTCAGGAAAAATGCCCAAACTTTTCTAGAAAAATCACCAATAAGTGTTAGCATATAATTAGCTCTACCTCTCGAAGGCACTCTAGATGCCTCTACAGATCAGAATGAATATACTCTAACGTTCCCTTCGTATTATGGATTCCTCTGGTGAATCGAACTCTCTTTTGCTTCCTAAAAATGTAGTGGTCATAGAACTTCAATTTGAAAATTCCTTTCCCATCAAGAAGTCCTTTTTTGCTCAATTTCATCATGCCATTCTCATTCATATGCCCTAGGCGCATATGCCAAAGTCTAGTAATATCATCATCTGACAAGGAAGAGGCAGCAACAACTGCATCACCGGTAATAGTAGAACCCTACAAAACATATAACTTGGAAGTCTTTCTTTGCCCCTTCATCACAACAATGGAACCTTTGGAAATCTTCAAAACCCCACTTTCAGCTATGTATTTGTACCCTTTTGAATCAAGAGTACTCAACAAAATCAAATTTCTTTTCAATTTTGGAACATGTTGTACATCACTAAGTGTTCTGACAATTCCATCAAACATATTAACTTTAATTATTCCAACACCTGCGATTTTACACAAAGCATTATTTCCCATCAAAACAACACCTTCAAACACTATTTGTTAAGTTGTAAACTAATCTCGATTGGGACTCATGTGCAAGGTGCAGCCCGGATCAAGGATCCACCCATCGCTCACTTTAAAATTATTGATAGAAGTGACTATATAACACCCCTAACTCATATTTGCCGTCGAAACAGGGTTACAAAGTATTACCGGTATTTATAGATCAAGTAAACAGATATTTCTCATCATATAGTATTCATATCATAAATTAATCATAAAGTATCTTATATGAGCCCTCGAGGCCCAAAATATACTTTAGAAATAAGTCAGGACAAACCGAGTACTCAGAAATTTTTTTGAAAAACATCAAAAATTTTCTAAGGTTTAAGAGACACACACTCGTGTGGCCAGGCCGTGTGTCTCACACGGTCAAGAGATACACCAGTGTCTCAAGCCGTGTGGACATTCGAAATAGGGACACACGGCCGTGTCTCAACCCGTGTCCAAATATACGAGCTCTCTAACTTGGGTCACATGGCCAAGCCACACGCCTGTGTGCTAGGCTGTGTGAGTATACTGACTTGTATTATTAAGGTGCAGGAGTCACACGGCCAAGCCACACACCTGTGTGCTAGGCTGTGTGAACAATTCAAGCATTCTGTTTTGCAATTAATGAGATGCAAGGGACACACGGCCAAACCACACGCCCGTGTGATAGGCCGTGTGAACAATTTTAAGTATACTGACTTGTACAAACTTCTAAGTCACAGGGGACATACGGCCGTGTCACTTGGCCGTGTGTCAAACACGGCTAAGGCACACACCCGAGTCTCTGCCCATGTGGACGAAAATAGGTCATTTCAAGGCCACATTTCTCACCCAACTAGGTATCAACCTAAACACAACATTTTGACACATCAATAAACTACAACAAAGCAATTAAAATAAGCCAAAATCATATTTTTAACATAACATATCATCACATATACCCTAATACTCAAACTTACCTATTTAATCCATTTAACAATTCTATTAAACTTCACCACAAATTAAATACATACAAACATATATCACTTATACCAATATCACAAATGTGTCTCATTTTCAGACCAAAATATGTATAAGTTAATTATATAAACAAAATATAATATTCATAACATTTACACAAGCCAACCTTTGGTCAAATCCACACAAACCCTATACATGTCATATAAACCATATTGAATTTACAAAAACTACCGAAATAAGCTAGATAGTGTGACTTGAGTGCTGATCTAATCTTCCAACCTCTCGAAAGTCTACAAAGACATTAAACAACACAAGTAAGCTTAATGAAGCTTAATAAGTTCAACGGATTAAACAGAAATCTTACCGAACCAACTATAACAAATCAATTAAATAAAATCATTCATGTAAACTCCCTATCAACCACAACTTAAATCGATGAATACACTTGTTTCAGATAAATACCAAAAATAAATAATATGTCTTTCAATTTCAATATATAAATCACCTTACCAAATCTTTCTTAAATCGAAGAACGGTTAATAGATAAAAGTGCGTCGTTTTCAAAAGCCTGAAAGCTGAACAGAAGCTCATAAAGGCTAAATAGAAACCCATAAGGGTTAAACAGAAGCTTGTAAGAGCTGAACAGAAACTCATAAGAGTTGAACAGAAGCGCGTAAGAGTTGAACAGAAACTCGTATGAGTTAAAAAGAAGCTCGTAAGAGCTAAACAGAAAGTAAAACACGAGAGTTCACAACAGATGCTAAACCCCAATTTACTTGGGTAATTTGCCATTGTTTTCCTCCAATATCATCATGCGCCACATAACGAATGTACTCAAATCCTGCGTTCCATTTAACCCGAATATTCAATTCAAAATTATAACTCCAACAATAATTCATTTTCAACAATAGAATAAATACATAATACCATTCATCAAATCAATATAAATATTAGAGTTTAACCATAGGAACATAAATACATACTATTTCACTATTTTTCTTTTTTCACTAGTATCAAGGGTATCTTTATCTAAAATATAAAATTTCTCAATAATTAGCATATATTTCAGTTCTAGATCATTTCACAATTAATACCCTTCAATTTTTTGAATTTACATAATTACCTTAAACTTTTACAACTTTTACAATTTAATCCCTTAACTAGTTAACCAATCAAATTAAATAATTTTTCTCAATAAATCATTTATCTAAATATTCTAGGCCATCATACAGCCCTTAATAAAACAAAACTTTACTACCAAACGCTAATTTTTATCCTTTTTATGAATTGATCCTAAAATTAATATTTAACAAAATCACTTTATAATATCATCATACAACAAAATTAAACCTCTAAATCCATGTTATTCATCAAAAACATATTGTAACACCCCTAAACTGTATTCATCGCCAAAACAGGGTTATAGAGCATTATCGAAATAAACAGATCAAATACAGACGTTTCATATTATTTAACATTCATGTCAGATATTATTCATAAAGTCCCTTATATGAGTCCTCGAGACCCAAAACATGCATTAGAATCAAGTCGGGACTAAACCGAGTACTCAGAGATATTTTCGCAAAATTTTAAAATTTTCCTAGGTATAAGGGACACATGCTCGTGTGGTCAGGCCCTGTGATTAACACAGCCAAAAGACACACCCGTGTCTGAGGCCATGTGGACATTCGAAATAGGGCACATGGCCATGTCCCAGCCCGTGTCCAAATTAGGGAGGTTACTAACTTGGGTCACACGGACAAGTTAAACGCCCGTATGCTAGGCCCTTTGTAGGTGCAGGGGTTACACGACCAAGCCACACGCTTGTGTGCCAGGCCGTGTGAAAAATTCTGAACATTCTGTTTTGAAATTTTAAGATGAACGGGACACACGGCCAAGACACACGCCCATGTCCTATGTCATGTGTCACACATGTCTAAAACACACGCCCGTATATCTGCCCGTGTGGATGAAAATAGGCCATTTCCAAGGCTATTTTTCTCACCCAACTTTTCTCACACCTACATCAACACATAAATACATTCACAAAGCAATACCAATCATGTAAATCAACACAAACCACGTTTTAAACAAGTCATTTTGTCACATATATCTTAGCATTCACATTTACCATGATGATCAAAGCTCATATTTGCTTACATTTCCAAAAAACATATCAAACATGATAAAACCATACACACATATATATATACACATCATAATATGTTCACTTAAGCCATACCAATGGAAAATCACAACCAACACACATATATGCCATCATTTCGCGAAACTTAGCCTATACATGCCATTATACCCAAAAGAGATTTTGCTATTTATACAGAAGTAAGCTAAAAGATAATGTGTTGTTGCTCCGACCAACTTCCAACCTTTACAAGCTTTCGAGTACTATAAAACAATAGAAATAAAATAGAGTAAGCTTTAAAGCTTAGTAAGTTTGTATAATAGGAAATTAACTTACCATTCATTTACATTTAAGGTAAGCATATAAAATACATCCAAAGCAAATTGGTCAATTGCCTAAACACATATCCTCATCAAGCATGTTAGTCATGTAATTCACATAAATATCAGGAAACATGTATGAGCTCATCAATATTTAATTTCCACATACATGTATTTATCATTTCAAGTATCCATAAACATGTATATATCATATTTTATATTTCAAGTATTACTCATAGTAATTCATCTTGAATGCATATCCTTTCATTTCAGAACTTTACCCGTTGAATCATTTAAAATATCGATGGATACAAGGGTAGTACATGAGGTGTACGAATCTAAAATCTGTCAATTCATTTTTGAGAGTGCTCATTTAAGCATATAATAGGTGAGCCTTCTCTCGAGCCATATAACGAAAAGCTCATGTGAGCCATGTAACGAAAAGCTTATCTGGGCTATATAACAGGAAGCTCATAAGAGCCATATTTGGGAAGCTCATGCTAGTCAATAATGGGTAGCTCCAAAGAGCCATTAATGGGAAGCTCCAGATAGCCATATATCAGAAAGTTCAAGCGAGCCATATCGGGAAGCTCCGAAGAGCCATTAATTAGGAAGCTCACAAAGAGCCTTTAATCGTGAAGCTCACAAAGAGTCATATAACGGGACATTTATAATAGCTGTGGTGTGTCTACAACACATGCAGAGTCACAACCAATCGGGATGCTCCGTAGAGTTATTAACGGGAAGCTCACAAGAACCATATAACAGAAAGCTCGATAGGGCTATTAATAGGACGCTCTTCTGAGCTATGGTGTGTCTACAACATATGCAGGACCACAACCAATACGGGAACCCTGTATCCAATCGAATTTTATCTATTCAAACGGGACTTAATATTTATCGGGCTTTGTCATATATGCAATTCATTTCATGTAAATGGAAATTACACATTTCATATATATACAACATTCAATTCAAACATATAAATGTACACAATTTAGTTGCACAAACTTATCTCGACAATGTTCATGAACGTGTATGCTACTAATCCATTACTTTTTCTTTACCTCGATCTAGCTCCGTATTTGGTCTATCCGGATCTATACGAGTAAATTTATCTCAATTTAATATAGTTCATATTAAATTACATTCAATTCACGTCTTAGGCAAAATTACCATTTTGCCCCTATAATTTTGATTAATTACTATTTTATCCTTAGGCCCGGAAAATGATATTCATGCAATTTAATCCTTATTC
This sequence comes from Gossypium schwendimanii, assembly GCA_013677275.1. NCBI lineage: Eukaryota > Viridiplantae > Streptophyta > Magnoliopsida > Malvales > Malvaceae > Gossypium > Gossypium schwendimanii. The sequence goes on from JABFAF010279979.1 coordinate 7,066, forward strand.
CAAGCTTAACCAATTTTTACATGTAACATTTGCAGACCATGAAATTTACAAAATTTAGAATTTTTCCATAAATTTTACATCTTTACAATTTACTCCCTAAATCACAATTTCATCAAAATTCACCTTACAAAAGTTGTTTATCTATCAACAACCTTTCATTTTCTACCATAAATTTTCATAATTCATGCATATTTAGCCATGGAAAAACCTTAGTACTTTGATAACTTTACAAATTAATCCCTAAGATAGCTAAATTAAGCTATTACGATCTTAAAAACATAAAAATCATTAAAAACGGGACAAGAATGCTTACCCAATTAAGCCAAATAAGCTTACTTGAGTTCTCTTCTCTTAGCTAGGGTTTCAATAGAAAAAATTTGGGAAAGATGATGAAAAGATGATATTTTTATTATTTAATTAATTATCATCTTTTATTATTTTTTACTTTCCAATTTAGTCATTTTCTTTAATTAATTTTCTATGGATGAATCATCAAACTTATCTACTAACTCCTCTTAATGGTTTATTTGCCATATAAAGACCTCAAATTTTGAATTCCATAGCTATTTGATCTTTTTAGCTACTAGAATTCAACTTTTGCACTTCATGCAATTTGGTCCTTTTATCAATTAATCATGTAATCAGTAAAATTTTCTTACTGAAATTTTTATACGATATTTCTATCATACGGTAGACCATAAAATAATTTTAAAATAATTTTTCTTACGGACTCGAATTTGTGGTTTCGAAACCACTATTCTGATTTTACTAAAAACGGGCTATTACAACTCTCCCCCTTAATGAATTTTCGTCCTCAAAGATCTTACTAGTAAGAGGTTTGGATATTTCTTTCTCATTGTTTCCTCTGATTCCTAGGTAGCTTCTTCTATTCCGTGTCGTTGCCAGAGAACTTTTACTAGAGCTACCTTTTTATTTCTCAATTCTTTCGTTTCACGTGCCAAAATTCTTATTGGTTCCTCATTGTAAGTCATGTCAGGCTGGATCTCAACTTCTGTTGGGGAAATAACATGTGAAGGATCTAACTGATACCGTCGCAACATAAACATGTGAAAAACATTGTGAATTATGTTAAGCTCTGGCGGTAGGGTCAATCGGTACGCAACTGGTCTGATTCTTTCAATAATTTCATATGGCCCGATAAATCGCGGACTTACTTTCTCTTTGCGGACAAACCGAAGAACTTTCTTCTAAGGTGAAACTTTCAAGAATACCTTGTCGCCAACTTGGAATTCTATTTCTTTTCATTTAAGATCTGAATAGGATTTCTGACCATTAGATGCTACTTTCAGGCTATCTCGGATTACTTTCACTTTCTTTTCAGTTTCACAGATCAAATCAACTCCGTGTATCTTTTTCTCACTGAGCTCAGTCTAATACAATGGAGTTCTACATTTACGACCATACAGAGCTTCATACGGTATCGTTTTAATACTTGACTGATAGCTATTATTATATACAAATTCGACTAAAGGCAAATATTTTTCCCAATTGCCTTTGAATTCTAAAACACAACACTGAAGCATATCTTCCAAAATATGTAATTCACGTTCAAACTGGCCATCAGTCTGAGGATGGAATGCAGTACTGAAATGTAATTGTGTACCTAGAGCTTCCTGTAACTTCTCCCAGAATCGGGATGTAAATCGTGGATCTCTATCAAAAATAATAGAAACTGCCACCCTATGTAATCTGACAATCTCATAAACATATAATTTAGTTAATCTGTCCAGGGAGAAATCTGTATGTACCGTAATAAATGTGCAGACTTTGTTAAACAGTCGACGATTACCCAAATGGCATCTTTCTTTTTTGGATATAAGGGTAACCCTGATACAAAGTCCATAGTAAATCTTTCCCATTTCCATTCCAGTATCGTAACTGGCTGTAACAGTCCTGAAGGTACTTGATGTTTAGCTTTAACTTGCTAACATATCAAAAATCTATATATGAATTCAGAAATGTCGCATTTCATTCTCGGCCACTAATACATCTTCTTCAAATCATTATACATTTTATTACTCCCAGATTGAACAGACATAGTATTATTATGAGCTTCATGTAAAATCTTTTGTACAAGTTCTGAATTCTTCGGTACATAGACTCTACCCTAGAATAACAGACAATCATCAGTTCCAATCTGAAAATTTGAATCGGAAGTTGATTCACACTGTACCCATTTAGCTTGTAAACCATTATCATTTTTCTAAGCTTCGAAGATTTGCTGTAGAAATGTCGGCTTTACTTTTAACTGAGCAAAAATTAAATCGTCATCAGACAATGACAATTGAGTATTCATTGCTCATAAAGCAAATAGAGACTTTCTACTCAGAGTATCAGCAACCACATTTGTTTTTCCCAGAAGATAACCAATTACCACATCATAATCTTTCAATAACTCAAACCATATGTGTTGTTTCAAATTCAAATCTTTCTGCAACATTAGATACTTTAAACTTTTGTGATTAGCGATTATCTCCGATAGTAACCGGCTAATCCCAAAAAACTTCTAACTTCAGACACATTTTTTGGTGGTTTTTAGTTAACAATAGCTGATATTTTAACCGGATCCACTCTGATGCCTTCTACTGACACTCTATGTCCAAGAAAACTAACTTCCCGAAGCCAGAATTCACATTTACTAAATTTAGCATACAATTGTTTCTCACGCAGTGTTTACAAAACAATTCTCAAATGGTCAGCATGTTCAGTTTCATTTTGGGAATTTACCAAAATATCATCAATAAATACCACCACAATTCTATCTAGATACGGTCTAAAAATTCTATTCATTAAATTCATAAATACTACAAGTGCATTAGTTAAGCCAAACGGTATTACCAAAAATTCATAATGCCCGTACCTAGTTTTGAAGGTTGTTTTTGGCACATCCGAGTCTTTTACTTATAACTGATAGTAACCAGAATGGAGATCAATCTTTGAAAACACTGTAGCACATTTTAACTGGTCAAACAAGTCATCAATACGGGGAAATAGATACTTATTCTTGATCCTGACTTTGTTGAGCTGCCTTTAATCAATTCATAACCTTAGGGATCCATCTTTTGCTTAACAAACAGAACCGATGCACCCCAAGGTGAAAAACTAGGTCTAGCAAAGCCTCTGTCAGTCAGTTCTTGCAACTGCGGTTTTAACTCTTTTATTTCAGTACGATTCATTCTATAGAGTGCTATAGATATTAGTGTTGTCCCTGAAACAAGATCTATAGAGAATTCAACCTCTCTAACCGACGATAATACGGGTATTTCTTCCGGAAACACATCAGGATACTCCAGACTACTAGCACTAATTTAATATTTGATTCAGATACTTTAGTATCCAACACATAGGCAAGGTAAGCATCATACCCTTTTCTGACATATTTCTATGCTATCATGGCTGATATCACATTAGACAACCCATACAAATTATCAAATTCAATACAAAGCAATTCACCATTCTGACATTTCAACATAATATGTTTTTCCTTACTATTTACCACGGCATCATGCTGAGTCAACTAATCTACACCCAGAATCACATCAAATTCATCAAATGGCAATAACATCAAGTCAGCAGAAAAACAATAACCCCGTACCATTAACGAACAATTCTTACAAATTCTATCCACCATCACATACTGGCCTAGGGGGTTTGATACTTTAACCACGAATTAAGTGGACTCGATGGGTAAATTTTTAATAGACACTAAATTCGTGTAGATGTATGAATAAGTTGAACCGAGATCAATTAAAGCAATTATATCAGTATCTAGAAGAGAAAAAGTACCAGTAATAACATCGGGTGCAGAGGCATCCTCATGTGCACGAATAGCATATATCATTGTTGGTGCTCGTGCTTCAGATTTGACAATTGAATCTTTTACCATACCTCGACTCCATTGACAATGTCGGGGTTACGAGATGGTCTACCTCTTGTAGCGGAGTTTCTCGGCTTTGAAGTCTGTACAATATCTCTCTCAGGCTTTTCTGGGCAGTCTCTGAGATAGTGATCAAAAGAACCACATCTAAAACATGCTCCGCTTCTTATGCGGCACTCACCAAAATGGAATTTATTACAGTGTTTGTACTTCGGTTTGGTATTTCTGACACTTTTTGCACTCGCTATAGATGTAACCTGAGATCTCGGATTAAAGTGTTGAATACTTCTGTCTTTCTAGCATACCCTGTTGAAGTGGTAAAACGGTCATGATTTTTCTTTGTTTTTTTTAGGCTGACTGGTATGATTTTCCCGTAAATCTTTTACTAAAGTTCGGGCGTCAATTTCAGCTTGTCTTTTTTCTTTACTCAACTCTTCAGCTTTATGAGCTCGATCAACCAGTACAACAAATTATTTTAATTCAAAAATCTGAACTAACAGTTTTATGTCTTCATTTAGACCCTCTTCAAACCTCTTACACATTGCGATTTTAGTCGGGATACATTCTCTAGCATACTTACTCAGTTAGAAAAATTCTCGTTCATATTCAAATACAGTCATATTCCCTTATTTAAGCTCTAAAAATTCCTTTCGTTTCTGATCTAGGAATCTCTGACTGATATACTTCTTTTTTAATTCAATTTAGAAATTTCCCATGTGACCACTTCCTTTAGTACAACAGAAATCAGTTTATTCCACCATTGGTAAGTCGAATCTTTTAAAAGAGATACAGCACATTTCAAACATTCGACCGGTGTGTAAGATAATTCGTCCAAAAACCAGATAGTATTTTCTAACCAGAATTTAACCCTTTTAGGGTCATCTTCAGCATTAGCTCTGAATTCTTCTGCCCTATATGTACGGATTTTATCAACAGAAGGCTTACTAGTTCTAACAAGTTCTATACCTTGCAGCATATCAGGAATCGGTTGAGAAACAGGAGGGGCTGGAGGTTGTTGTACAGTTGGATTGGTTCTTACAAATTCTGTAAACCACTCATTCATCATTTGAAAGAAGGCTTATTTAGCCTCTTCTCCTCGGCCCTCTGATATGGGCCTTCTACTACTAGATATTGCTCTTTGAACTGAAGCTTGAGCATTTCTCTCAGCTTCTTCAGATTCAGCTCAGTTGGACGACATTACTATATGAAAAACATATTTAAAATGGTCAAAAGATATCACACTATCACAGGTTATATAAAGGCATGTATAGCTAGACTCGTACATGCTACGTTAGTCCTAGAATTGACTAAATCGTAGCTCTGATACCATTAAATGTAACACCCCTAACTCATATTTCGCCGCTGAAACAGGGTTACAGAGCATTATTGGAATAAATGGATCAAATACAGACATTTCATATTATTTAACATTCATGTCAGATATTGTTCATAAATTCCCTTATATGAGTCCTCGAAACCCAAAACAAGCATTAAAAATAGGTCGGGACTAAATCGGGTACTCAGAGAATTTTTTGTGAAATTTTAAAATTTTTCCTAGGTACAGGGGATAATCTTCCGTGTCGTCAGGTCGTGTGGCTCACACAGCCAAGAGACACGCCCGTGTCTAAGGCCGTGTGGACATTCAAAATACGGCACATGATCGTGTCCCAGCTCATGTCCAAATTAGGGAGGTTACTGACTTGGGTCACACGGCCAAGTCATATGCCCTTGTGTTAGGCGATGGGTAGGTGCAGGGGTCACATGGCTAAGCCACTAACTCGTGTGCCAGGCCATGTGAAAAATCCTAAGCATTCTGTTTTGAAATTTTAAGATGCAGGGAACACACGGCCAAGACACACGCCCATGTGCTAGGCCGTGTGTCACACACGCCTGAGACACACACCCGTGTGGACGAAAATAGACCATTTCCAATGCCACTTTTCTCACCCAACTTGTCCCACACCTACATCAACAAATAAATACATTCACAAAACAATACCAATCACTCAAATCAATACAAACCAAGTTTTAAACAAGTCGTTTTGTCACATATATCTTAGCATTCACATTTACCATGATGATCAAAACTTATATTTGCTTACTTATACCAAACGCATATTAAACATGATAAAACCACACACACATATATATTTACATCATAATATGTTCACTTAAGTCATACCAATGGCCAATCACAACCAATACACATATATGTTATCATTTGGTCAAACTTAGCCTATATATGTCATTATACCCAAAATAAATTTTGCTATTTATACCGAAGTGAGGCTAAAGGATAGTGTGATGTTGCTCCAACCAGCTTCCAACCTTTACGAGCTTTCGAGTACTATAAAACAGTGGAAATAAAACAGAGTAAGCTTTAAAGCTTAGTAAGTTCGTATAACGGGAAATTAACTTACTATTCATTTACATTTAGGGTAAGCATATAAAATACATCCAAAGCAAATTGGTCAATTGTCTAAACACATATCTTCATCAAGCATGTTAGTCATGTAATTCACATGAATATCAAGAAACATGTATGAGCTCATCAATATTTAATTTCCACATACATGTATTTATCATTTCAAGTATCCATAAACATGTACATATCATTTCAAGTATTACTCATAGTAATTCATCTTGAATTCATATCATTTTATTTCGAAACTTTACCCGTTGAATCATTTAAAATATCGATAGATACAAGTGTAGTACATATGAGGTGTACGAATCTGAAATCCATCAATTCATTTTCGAGAGTGCTCGTTTAAGCACATAATCGGGGAGCCTTGTCTCGAGCCATATAACGGGAAGCTCATGTGATCCATGTAACAGGAAGATTATCCGAGCTATATAACAGGAAACTCATAAGAGCCATATTCGGGAAGCTCATGCGAGCCAATAACAGGTAGCTTCGAAAAGCCATTAACTGGAAGCTCCAGATAGCCATATATCGGAAAGTTAAAGCCAGCCATATCGGGAAGCTCCAAAGAGCTATTAATCAGAAAACTCACAAAGAGTCTTTAATCGTGAAGCTCACAAAGAGCCATATAACGGGACGTTCATAATAGCTGTGGTGTGTCTACAACACATGCAGAGTCACAATCAATCGGAATGCTCCGAGGAGCTATTAACGGGAAGCTCGCAAGAACCATAAAATGGAAAGCTCGAGAGGGCTATTAATGGGACGCTCTTTCGAGCTATGGTGTGTCCGCAACATATGTAGGACCACAACCAATACGGGAACCCTGTATCCAATCGAATTTTATCTATTTAAACAGGACTTAATATTTATTGGGCTTTGTCATATATGTAATTCATTTCATGTAAATGGCAATTACACAATTCATATATATACAACATTCAATTCAAACATATAAATGTACACAATTTAGTTACATG
>JABFAF010279979.1:14418-26028 GCA_013677275.1 Gossypium schwendimanii
GACAATGTTCGTGAACTTGTATGCTACTAATCCGTTACTTTTTCTTTACCTCGATCTAGCTCCGTATTTAGTCTATTCGGATCTATACGAGTAAATTTAGCTCAATTTAATACAATTCCTATTCAATTCAATTCACGCCCTAGGAAAAATTACCATTTTGCCCTTATACTTTTGATTAATTACAATTTTGTCCCTAGGCTTGGAAAATGAAATTCATGCAATTTAATCCTTATTCCAAGCCTAACTAATTTTTACATGTAACATTTGTAGCCCCTGAAATTCATAAATTTTAGAATTTTTCCATAAATTTTACATCTTTACAATTTACTCCCTAAATCATAATTTCATCAAAATTTACTTTACAAAAGTTTTTTATCTGTCAAAAACCTTCCATTTTCTACCAGAAATTTTCATAATTCATGCATATTCAACCATGGAAAAACCCTAGTACTTTGATAACTTTACAAATTAATCCCTAAGATAGCTAATTAAGCTATTACGATCTCGAAAACATAAAAATCATTAAAAACGGGACAAGAATGCTTACCCAATTAAGCCAAATAAGCTTGCTTGAGTTTTCTTCTCTTAGCTAGGCTTTCCATAGAAAAAATTTGAGAAAGATGATGAAAAAGATGATATTTTCATTATTTAATTAATTATCATCTTTTATTATTTTTTTACTTTCCAATTTAGTCCTTTTCTTTAATTAATTTTCCATGGATGAATCATCAAACTTATCTACTAACTCCTCTTAATGGTTTATTCGCCATATAAGGACCTCAAATTTTGAATTTCATAGTTATTTGATCCTTTTAGCTACTAGAATTCAACTTTTGCATTTCATGCAATTTGGTCCTTTTATCAATTAATCATGTAATCAATAAAATTTCTTAATGAAATTTTTATACAATATTCCTATCATACGGTAGACCATAAAATAATTTTAAAATAATTTTTCTTACAGACTCGAATTTGTGGTCCCAAAACCACTATTCTGATTTCATTGAAAACGAGTTGTTACACATCTATTATTCAGCAATGGTAACTTTCAAAATTTCTAATAAAATCAAAAACTAAGATAGGATTTAGTGTCACCTAATTGTAACAATCTCAAAAATATAAAAATTACAAGAAACGGGTAAGAATTAGACTCACATGCAGCAAAAATATGCAAAACCAGGTTAAACTCTCTCTTCCATGGCTGTTTGGCCGAAATTTTGAAGAAGAATAGCCTAGAAACTTTTAAAATTTCAATTTGTAATTTTAATTTCACAAAATTTACAAATTTTCCATTAAATGGCTTATTTTATTAGTTTTTTCTTACTTATGCCGCCTCATCCATTGACTTAGGGTTATTTATTCCTTAAGTCCTTCCTTGTTTACTATTTAAGCCATTTAATCACTTGTTTCTCATAATTAGCAAGTTTTACACCTTTTTCAATTTAGTCCTTTTTAATTAATTAACTACCAAAACGATAAAATTTTCTAACAAAACTTTAATACTACCTTAATGCCTCTCCGTAAATATTTATAAAAATATTCACGACTCAATTTTTAAAAACGAGGTCTCGATACCTCATTTTCTAAAACCACTTGACCTAGGATTTTACCACTCGAACCTAATAATTCATTATAAAACATAAATTACCAATTCAAATATCTTTTTAAATCACATTTGACTCGTAAATACTAAATAATAAAATTTACGAGCTTACTCGTCAGATTTGGTGGCATCGAACCACTGTTTCTGACACCTCTGAAAATTGGGTTGTTACAGACTAGAAATTCACCATCGCTGTAGTCTTCTACAACATCAGCTTCACCAAATTTTTCTGGTTGTTTTTCCTTTTTATTTGTACCCTCCCTTTTGATCTTGTTCTGCAGCTTATAGCACTCAGATTTCATGTGCCCCTTTTTCTTACAAAAGTTACAAAATTTACCTCTGTTTGAAGACTTCGATCTTCCCTTAGATTTCCCACGAGAACTCCGTTCTTGTGTACTTCCACGATCATCATCAGCATTCCGATCTTGTCTCCCACGAACAATGAAACCCTCTCCTTGAGAGTCGAGTTTAACCACAAGATGTTTCATTTTATCATGCGAGATTAAAGAATCATAAACCTCATCAACTATGAGAGACTCGCGGCTATATAAAATCATGTCTCTAAAGGTTGAATAAGACGGGGGTAATGAACAAAGTAGAATCAACCCTAAATCTTCCTTATCATACTGAACCTCCATGGCCTCCAAGTTTAAAAGAATTTCTTTAAACACTGTTAAGTGTTCATGCACAAACGCACCTTCCTCCAAATGATGAGCATAAAGATGTTGCTTCATATGCAGCTTGCTGGTTAGAGTTTTCGACATACATATTTGTTTCAGCCTCTTCCATAATGCAGCGGCGGTTTTCTCCTTCATGACATCCTGCAAAATTTCGTTAGACAAATGCAGATGTAACTGTGTTAACGCCTTTCGATCTTTACGCCTCTTCTCTTCCTCCGTCAATGTCGAAGGCATCTTATCTATCCCTAGCAAGGCATCCTCTAAGTCCATCTACGCAAGAACTGTCTGCATCTTTGTCTGTCACAACAAGAAATCTAGTGTTGCGATCCAACAACGAAATTTCATATTTTAAAGACGCTATTACCGTGATTGAGATGAACAACCCGAAAGCTCAGATACCAATTTGGGAAAAATCGAATGTCGGTAATGACAATGTATCGCAAAGAAAAGAGAAAGAAAAATAAAGAACATGCAGATTTTTACATAGAAACCCTTTTGGGAAAAAACCACGTGTAGAGGAGAAGATAATTTACTATGTCGAATTCGAATGATTACAAAAGGAGTAAACTATGTCTATTTATAGGCTTGGAAAACCATATTCTAATAGAAGAAGTGTAGTAAAATTGAAACACTTTATTCTAATCAATATCAAATAGATGAAGTGTAATAAAGTTGAAAAACTTTATTCTAAAATAAAATAAAAGAAGTGTAGTTCTATATAGATTTTACTTTTATTTTTTTTTTTACCACTATTTTATTTTAACAAGAATTCGGGTTACTCAATTCTAACACTAATGTTTAACTCCCTTTTTATAAATACAAAAATAACTAAAAAAGGTTAGAGAAGATTCTAAAGAAATAAATACATCTAAATCTCAAGTGGGATCGATATAACTTGGTACCTATTCACATGTTATGCATAAAACTGATGTAAAGGTACTAATTCACATGTTATGCATGCATGAGACCAATCTCGATTAAAAAAAAGCAGCTTAGACCTTAGAATGTGGTGATTTTATGCCATTCGACAAGAAAGTTACTTTAGTTGAGGTAATTATTCAACTTAGACTCTATAGTATGACAATCATATGTTGTCTAATGAAGTAATCCGTTTGGGCGAGGCAATATTTAAAGTTATGAATTGACACTTCTCTTCATTCTCCTCTTTAATCGGGTAACCAGTTTGAGTGAGGTAATTTCATGTGATAAGAATAAATACGACTTTCAATCATAATAATTATTGTAAATCCATGAAGGAAAATATTTTTGAAAAATATATTCTTTTAAATGTACTATTAAAAAAACAAAATGGGAAATTAATGTACGTTGCCATGCATTTAGGCAAAGAAAGAAATAAGGTTAATACATGTGTCAGTACTGGATCTTGATCTCAATGAAGATCAATGAAACCATCTATCCTCCAAACAGATATAACGATTAACATGCGTATCTTCAAAGCCAAGAGTAATGGCAAATTTGTTTCCCGTATTTGGATTATCATCAGATTCAGACCAAGAACACAGTTCTAATTTCTGGAATTTAAAGATATGCAGAGAGGTAAAGTGACAAGCTTAATTTCATTACACACAAGACAAACATATTCAACCCGATTTGCGTATGTAAATTGTTCATTCAATACCTTTTTCATTGTTGTTCAGATCGTAACACTAAACCCACTTTCACACAGATCCTGGTAGCCTCATCGATCGGGATTATTGTTGCAGCAGCAGTGCGGTATCATGTAAAGAAGCGAAGGGATCAAAAGATCATTCCACGCTTAAGAGCAAGGGACACAGGCCATGGCCGCATTGAAAAGCTCGAAAGCTTCCCTCATTACGTAGGTAAAATAATTAACTCATATAAGATTTGTCACATTGTCTTGTATTGGCTTCGTTATCCATCAACGTGAAGCTTTGAAGCCCTTTTCGTCTGTTGTCTTGTTTCTTCCCTGTTTCAGCTAGGCAGATGGGATTTAAAGATAGAAGACATTGCCCTTTGCTCTGCAAGTTAGCAACAGAATACATCAGGAAATGCGATGGTTGCGAAGAGGATATATATACTTATTTCTCTAATGAACCAGATGTGGATTCACTGTTTGTTAAGCTCGTGGAAGAGTTTGAGAGATGCATTCTTAGCTATTTTGCATTTCATTGGAGTCATGCAGATCTTATGATTAGTCAGGTCAGCATCAAATATATGAAAAAACTATAAAAACTATGATAGATACATGTTCAAATCCGACACATCCAAGTGCAAATAACATATAGTAAATGACTTGTTTTTTATCATATTGTTTTAGGTATTAAGTTCTGATGCTGAACCCAAGAGAAAGCTCAAGCAGATTGTCATGGCTGCAACTAGGTTCGGCATATTCTATTCTTTGATTATTGTTATTGTCAGATCATAATAATAACTAAAAAAAATATTGAAGTAAGGTAGATCTGAAGAATTGCAAATTAATATATCAACTTTAGATTATACCTATTTACAGCAAGAAACTTGGATTTTAAAACCTTAAAACTAGCGTAGCTATAGTCTCTCACCATTGTCGTCACTGCTGACAAGTAATACTGATTTCTACAAAAAGAACTTCGGTTTTCTAATATAGGGAACAAAGATTTGAGAGGGTGACAAAAAGTTTGAAGGTGGCTAGGGTTTTCAATACATTGGTGGAAGAAATGAAAGCAATGGGACTCACCTCAACTGATGATTCTCGATGTACAGAGGTGATGGCTCCAGTGGCTCACAGTGATAGAAGCCCAGTGCTGCTACTCATGGGAGGTGGGATGGGAGCTGGGAAGAGTACCGTCCTTAAGGACATCCTCAAAGAGTAAGCTCGTCCTATATCCAACACTCATCACCGAGTAACTCAATGGTAACGTAGCAGACAATTAGTCTCTTTTTGTTCCTGCAGAAGTAAAGTAACCATTTGTATGAATGACTATTTTAGTCAAGTAGACCTTCCATAAAGTTTGCTTTTGAAATTAGTAGTAAATATGAGTACTTACAAGGTACTAATGTTGAGTGTTTTGCTTAAAATATGAACAGAACATTCTGGGCAGGCGCAGCAGGAAATGCAGTAGTGATCGAGGCAGATGCATTCAAAGAATCAGATGTCATATACAGAGCCCTCAGCTCCAAAGGTCATGCAGACATGGTTCATACAGCAGAACTGGTAAGAGTCACTTTCTCAGCCTCGTCAACTTTCACTGATAGTTTCTTTAGCAAACTGAATGATTTCAATTGCATAGGCTTAATGGCTTTATACAGTAGCTAGCAGTAAACAAAGTTTTCTCCCAGCATGTACAGGTTATAATCTATGGAAACAAAGAGTTTCAATGCATTTCCCCATCTCATTCACTCCACTTGGATCCTATGATTGGCATCTCTATCACCCAAGCTGGTTGCACTTTTGGCCAAACTTTTGAGATCAAATAGCTCTTGGATTAAACTTCCTTTATTTCTAGAAGTAACACTAGGTTGCCTTTCTAATTTATGTGTATATGTTTTAGTAATTAACTAGACTCAAAAGTCAAAACTAAAACATAAAATCCATGCAACCTGAAGGAAAATGATTGAGTTGCATTATTAACTGAAAATGTCAAACATCTACATTTAGAAAATGCATACCAACGGCAACCAATTCAAATATTTTTCCAGCCTTTCCATAATGCAAGAGCCTCTGTAATCATTTTCTGAGCTACTCTGAGGTTGGACTTTCTTCCATCAACCTTTAATCAATTAACAACATCCCAGTAATCCATGTCCTGTAATATCTTGTCACTGCCACATGTGGCCCTAAAAAAGTTTCCTTCCCACATGAATAAGTGTATCTTTACATCAACAGTAATAAATATTTCATTTTTCAGTTCTCCACCAAGTCAACATAGACTCATAGTTCTCAAACAAAAAACTCAATGTTAAATGCACAAATCAACAAAAAAAAATACTTCATGGGTAAATGAATAACATGGTAACCATATTAATGCTTCTCATTGGTTTTAACAATTGTCCAAACAGGTGCACCAATCATCTACAGATGCAGCATCATCCCTCCTAGTGACAGCACTCAATGAAGGGCGGGACGTGATCATGGATGGAACACTCTCCTGGATACCATTTGTTGTGCAAACAATAACTATGGCCAGATGTGTCCATCGCCGGCGATATCGTATGGGTGTTGGTTACAAGCGAAAACCTGACGGGACTGTAATTGAGAACTACTGGGAGCAAATTGAAGAAGATCAATTGCAAGGAGGCAAAAGGAGGAAGCCATACAGAATAGAGCTAGTTGGGGTTGTTTGTGAAGCTTATTTAGCGGTCATTAGAGGCATAAGGTACTGCACCATGGAAAACACTAGAGACAGTTGTCTTAGTTTTAGTACGAAGTCTTTTCCCCTTTAGCTGAGATATTGATTTTATCAAGAAATTCAATATTTACAGGAGAGCTATAATGTGTAGACGCGCTGTAAGGGTGCAGTCACAATTGAAATCCCACAAGAGATTTGCAAATGCGTTTCCAACATATTGCCAACTGGTTGACACTGCTAGGCTGTATTCCACCAATGCTTTGGAAGGTCCACCTAAGGTGAATTAACTATCCCACATTTTCAATCTTAATTTACTTAACAGGTGACATAAAACTGAAAGGAACACCTAGTTCACCAAAGAATTTTAACTCTGGAACCTAAGGTCAGAACAGCTGGAACAGACTGAACCAATCTTGAATCACTCAGATAGCTATAAGTTCATGCAAGAAATGCTATTTGTAAATTGTTTGACATTTCAATACAGGAGGCTTTGTCTCTGGTACAAAATTAGATGAGGAGAACTGGCTTTCTGTTAAAGCCATGAACCCTGCTCAATCTTTCAGGAAGATCATAAGCAGGCTTACCACTAGGCTAATTTTATTGGAAAAAAACCATAGTAGTATAAAAAACAGCTGACACTGTTCTAAAGTAGAAATCTACAAATAGAACTCCTTTCTAGGCATGCAAACTTGCATTTTCTTGTTCAGGACTGAACTCTTTCAAGTGTCTGGTTGTAGAATTGGTGAGAGAGTGGTTTTGAACCCTCACAAGTCCAAGACAACTAAGTTGAGATTAAACCAAACCTAAGCGGAGAAAAATTCCAGCCGCCTAGTTTACTCCATTATAAACCTAAAACTGAAATCTAGGAGGAAGAGAAAATAGCCTTGTCAGTTACAGATAACTGCAGGCTGCAGCATGCAGGGATAAACAAATAAATTGTGAAGGAACTTCATTGCTAGCAAAATTACTCCATGCAACCAATTATGTAATATTAACATGAAAATTTTTGTAAAGTTGATAGGATGGAAAGAAAGAGAGAGAACCTTGCTAGTTGATCCAGATGAAATTGACTGTTTAAAGAAAGTGGGCAGGCTGAATGAAGAAGCTGAGTCCATATATGAACTTTACAAGCACCCCAACCCGGCGTGTGAAGCTGGTTCAATCTGGAAAGACATTGTACTATCACCTTCTAGACTAAATATTCAAAAGGAGCTGAAGTTTACCATCCAGAAAGTGGAAAGAATGACACAGCACAAAAAGAGTTAAAGCTTATGAATATTCACCAAAAAATTTACATGCTGAAGGTGTCTCAAACCTTTTTCTATAGTTATGACCAAGAATGTCTACTAAGGTTGTATTAAATCATGAAGAATATGTGTAAATTTTTTGTTACTAGCTTAGCTCAGTTCAGAATCTGGAACTGGAAAACAGAATATTCCCATTAATTGTTTCAAATAATCAACTAGTATCGGTAGATGTGGGGCTGAGCATTGGAACTCCAAAGAGGAATTTAAAAGTAAAAGAAAGAGCAATTACAGCAGCAACTTAAGTGAGATAAATTCTTACTTCACAATTCAATTAACGCAGACTGTGCGTGGTTGCAATTACCATCAAATCTAAAGACATGCATCCACACAAACATGCACACCTACAACAAAAGATGAGTATGGATGCTAGCTTTCAAGCAATAAATAAGCAGAATAAATATGATAATAACCAAAAGGATCTGCAGCATGGGATAATGCAGACCACTATCAACGAACCTGGACATCCCATTATTTTCCTCTATTACAACTAAGAACCTATTCAACGCTCAAATAAAAAATGAATTGTTTAGCAAATGGTTGTCAATTGATGACCCACCCATAAACATGAAGAAAATAATGGTAATCCAGATTGTGATTGAAATATGTAACTAGGATCACAATTTATGATACCTGGAAGTTAAAAGTGAAGCATTTCACATATTCAAAAGAATCCCCATTTTCGTTAGAGTGATCCTGCAAATACAACTGTAATAATGAAACCACAACAATTTTTTCCCTTTTGGAACTGTTCTATAAAATACCATATTATAGAGCAGTTCTTGAAAAACAATTGTTCTAAATAGAAGCTGCTCTGAACAACAATTGTTCTAAACATAGTTCTTGAAATGCAATTATGCTAAACAAAAGTTATGGACATTAGCTATTATCAAGAGGAGCCATTCTAAAATGATAGCTACCTTGGATGACAAATGTTCTAAATGAAGCCTTGTTTTGAACATAGATGTTTCAAATTTAGATTCTCAAACAATAATTGTTCTAAACAAGAGTTGTTCTTCCAGAAGAGATATTAATAGAAGCAACTCTGCTACTTGTTTCGAGTTAAACTTTGTTACTATCTTTGGAAGTGTAAGTTCCTAAAACATAATCTTAGTTATCTCCGAAAAAAGATAAGATATTAGTAGCCAAAACAAAGCATCTACACACATCTACTCCTTAAAAGGGCTGGAAAGATTAATGAAAGCCTTGTTAATATCACTGATGTTTAGGATTTGTATGAGTTTTGTACAGCAAAGAACGAGAAAGATAAAATGGAATCATTGTCAGAAATAAAAAGAAAATAAAGAAATTTTCAAACGAAAGCAATCAAGATGTAGCACCAAGGAGGCAAGTTTCCTTATTACACCCCTCAAGAAGGTGACGGGAGGAGACACCAATCCTGAAACAATCCATCTCAAAAGCAGGTCATGGTAAGGATTTTGTGAAGACATCAGCAAGTTGAAAACCAACAAAACTGTGAGCAACAAAAAGATCTTCCTCATGAATCTTGGACTAAGCAATATGATAATTAATTTCAATGTGTTTCATGGAGAGTAAAACACAAGATTGACAAACAAATGTAGCATCGAGATTATCACAGTAAAGTGGGAGAGGATTAGGCAATGAATAGACAACTCACGAAATAAATTTATGACCCAACAGAGTTAGGCATTGGCATACAAGATGGCACAATATTCTGCTTTTGTTGATGACCGCGCAATGCCCTACTGCTTGTGGGAAGCCCAAGAGATTGGATTTTGGCCAACAAACACAACGAAACCACCGGTGGAGCTGTGGTCATCCTTGTTTCAGCCCCAATCTGCATCAAGGAAAGCCCATTAGAGGAGAATCTCGATAGATGAAGAGTCCACGATCAATAGTGCCTTGAAGATACCTCAACACATGCTTGAGGGCTGTCAAGTCTTGTTCAGTCGGCTTGCTTGAACACTAAGCTAACTTATTTACAAAAAAGGCTAGATCAGATCTTGTAAAACTGAAGGAATTGAAGGAATCCCAGTATGACAAGATACTCATTTTGTTTCAAGAGTGAGGAATCTTCTCCTTGACTCAGTGAGAATTTAAGAGATATATTTATTGCATTGGCATGAAATAACTTTTGCTCGATCAGGAACATCTAAAATGTAGTGATGTTAAAACAAAACTAAGCCATCATGCATAAAGCAGGCTTCAATACCAAGTAATCTATATCACCAAGAGCCCTCAACAAAAACCTATAATTAATATAGCCTCAAGAAACTTATTAATAGTATTCAAATTAGGACTGCTGATAATGAAACCATCAACATAAACCAAGAGGTAAATGAATGCGCCTGAGTATCTTGAAATAAAAGGAGAATTATCAGATTGTGCTGGCTTAAGACCATAGATAGCCTTATGCAGGTGACAAACATGTCAACAAACCTTGGTGGCTGGCTCATGAAGACCTCTCCTTCTAAAGGATCCACTAAGGAAAATATTGTGAAAGTTAATTTGTTGAAGTGGCTAATTGCTAATCACAAGAGAAAGTATTATCCAGATTATAATATACTTATGACAATAGGTGAAAAGTATCTCCATAGTCAATCTTAGGTCATTAGCTAAAACAATTCACAAGTTAAGCCTTGTAATTAATGGTGCCATCGGGACTGAAATCCCCATTTACATCCTACCACATTCTTAACTTCTTTGGTGACCAACAACCATGTTCCCTGTTTCTCAGGACAGTGAGCTCTGCTTGAACAGCTTGGGACCAACTGGGGCCTTTGAAGAGGCTTCACAAGTGGGATGGAGATTGAAGCATCGGTTATGGAGAAAGGTTTAGTGGTATGGCTTAGGGTTCGTGATACCAGAAGAAGGGCTGGAATAACTAATTGAAGCCTGGCCATGCACAAATTTTGTACAGCAAAGAATAAGAGAATCCTTGACAAAATAAAAAGAAAATTAAGAATCATCACTATAAAGGGAAGCAATTAAGAGATAATAACAAAGAGGAAAGTTGCCTAATTACTCCTCCATTCATTCATTTTGCCCCCAACTATATTAACTAATTTTTCACTCATGAAAAACCTAAAAGAAAAGCAAGCAATGAAGCATGTTAAATAACCAAGTTTATATGCATCAAGGCTCGAGCACAACCCACTCAACACAATTCACTAATTAGGTGAAGCTTTTAGGTTGGAAACCAAAATCGAAATAAAAATGCAGCGACTCATATTCCAAATAAATGCAGCTTTATAATTGCTTAAAAACTAGGCAAACTTGATAGTCACAATTTAAACCAGGAATGATGAATTTGATCAGCCGTGCCAGTTACATCATTGTTCCACTTAATCACACGCATTTCAATATTTTAGGATCAACAAATTCGTAAAAAACCTTAACCTTGGCTTCCGGTTTCGAAGCAGTGTAGCCGCACAGAAGCTGAATCCTTCAGGGCATTCCGCGCAACCTCTTTCTAACAGGCCATCGTTTCTTTGAATCTATTCCACCAAGCAACCCTATAAATACAAACGCTAGGCTTCTTAATTTGCAATCTATTCCCCGGTGGTCAATGCATAAAGAACGAGCAGAACAATAGAACGCAGATAACATGATAAAATATCAGGGAGCTCTGATTTCATCTCATAATCCATTCAACTGAAAAATTACATCTAAAATCTGCTTTAAAAACTAAGGAATTTAGAAATTTAGCGTCAATCAACAACAACAAAAAA
>JABFAF010280083.1:2562-19963 GCA_013677275.1 Gossypium schwendimanii
CTCAACAATTAATCAAATTCCATATACATGTATCATCCATTTCATATACCTATATACCATGTAATATCACTTTCCATGTAATTCATATATATACCTGTAATAGTTCGTATCGAACTCATGTTACATCATATCAGAACATTTCTCATTGAACCATTTAGAATATCGTTGGATACGCGGGATAGCTCACACATAGTGTGCTAAACTGTAATTTGTCAATAAATGTACATGTATGCTCATACGAGCTATGAATCAATATGCTCTCACAAGCTAGAAATTAGTAAGCTCATACGAGCTAACAATTTGTAAGCTCATACGATCTGAGAATCGGTAACCTCTCATGAGCTGAAATCGGTAAGATCATACGAGCTATGGTGTGTCTGCAACACATGCAAGACCACAACCAAATTGGTAACCCTAATGATATGTAATTTGTATCCTACGTGTTCTTAAGGTTCAAATAGGACTCGGTAATCGTCATACGTCATCGGATATGCAATTGGTATTTATACATGGCAATTATGCAAATCACATACATATAATTCAATTAAAACATATAAATACTCAATTTAATTACACAAACTTACCTCGACGAGTACACGTAGATACGGAGGCAATTAATTCGAGATTTTCTCTTTCCCTCGATCTAACTCCGTATGAGGTCTAACTAGATCTATACGGATAAATTTTACTCAATTTAATATATTTATCAATCAATTTAGTCCAAAACATATTTTTGGAAAAATTACCATTTTGCCCTTATACTTTTAATTTCTTTGCAATTTAGTCTTTAGGCTCAAAAAATAAAATTCATGCAATTTAACCCTTACCCAAGCCTAATTGATTTTTATACATATTAATAGAAGCCCAAATATTTCACAAATTCAAAAATTTTACCATGAATTTATCAAAATTTTCAATTTAGCCCCTAATTGATAATTTCATCAAAAATTCCCTTACAAAAGTTGTTTATCTAACAGCAACCATTCATTTTCTAACATCAAACTTCAAAACTCAAGCATGATCATTAATGGTAAAACCCTAATAGTTTAACAATTTCACAAATTAGTCCCCAGGCTAGCTAGATTAAGCTACAACGATCTTGGAAACATAAAAATCATTAAAAACAGGACAAAAATCACTTACCAATTGAGCAAAATAAGCTTGGCCGAACCTAGCTTCAAGGAGAATGGTTTCTTTTCCTTGATATTCGGTTGAGAAAGATGACAGAAAAGATGATACTAAATTGGTTTTATTTTAATTATCATTTATTTACTTAATTACCTAATTAACCTTTCTAAACTTTAATAACTACACAAAATGCCAAGCCATTATCATCCACTAACAAACTAATGGTCTAATTACCATATAAGGACCTCCACTTTAAATTCCTATAGCTATTTAATACCTTTAGCTATTAGAACTCAACTTTTGTACTTTACGCGATTAAGTCCTTTTTATCAAATTAAGCATGTAAATGATAAAATTTCTTCACAAAATTTTTATACAATATTTCTATCATGCTGTAGACCATAAAATAATAATAAAATAATTTTTTTAACTTCAAAATTGTGGTCCCAAAACCACTGTTCTGATTTCACTAAAAATAAGCTATTACACCAACTCACTAGCTTGATCTCATTGTAACATTAAGGACCCCGATGTCACGACGTGACCACCTAATTCGAGATGGTCCAAATGGTACAAAATTTGCAACACTTAAATAATCAACATATGAACCAATTTAACCATTTCAACACGGATTCATCTTTCAAATATGTTTACTTTTAAACATTAACAACTTATATACATATACATTACATCAAATTCAACATTTCAACTAAAACATATGCCAATTTCCATGATACTAACCATTTAAAAACTTGATAGAAATACACATATATGCCACAAGTTATACATCATCTAAGTCAATTCATATATATGTGCCAATCTTAATTATATAACCAACCATTTGGCCCCTTACCAAAATTTACCATTTCTAGCTTTAATTATCAACAAGATCTCATACTACCCAAACCAACTCAAAACCTAGGTAAATGCCATTTTTCGAAACACAAGGAATTATACAAACATTTTTTAGTCGACTGTCATGCTCTGGATACTGGATCACTGCTCGCAACCTTAAGATTCACCTATACCTACACATGGAATAAACAAACCGTATGTTGACCATATCCCTCGTAAATGTTATTACCATCATGTATAACATATCCCTCTTAACATCTAATTTTCAACCAAAATAGTTACCATTCATATGTCAAAATTAGGATTTTTCACATTCACATTTAAATACAAATCCATGAACAAGCATTAATAGCAATCAATTTAACATGTCATACCTTTCTTTCTAGTTAACAACAATACATTCAATTTCAATTCAGTTCAAACTATATAAGCATATCATTATCCCATTTTTGTATCGACTCTATTGATTTGTCATGTTTCATATTGAACTTCTAGCTCATATAACCGGTCTACATGGTCTTTCACATGCTATTGATATTCGTATATCGCATATATGAAATTATAGAATCATTCCTTATTATCAAATCAATATAAGCATCATTTTAATTATTTACAATTTTCTATTCCTTATTAACCTCACTTGGACTCGGACTCAAAATCGAATGACTACACAGATTCCAACCAACACTAATCTGGCACCTAGTGCCTGATCGGAACATCTGAAGTATATAAATTGTGCCCAGCGCTCATCGATATAATCAAAGTAAAAGGTGTGCCCAACACTCATTGAAACGTCCAAAGAAAAATTGTTCGATGCTCATCGACATATAGTCTAAGTAGCTCATACTCAATCTATCTAATAGCATGTTACCTATATCTGACTTTGCCTAAACAGTTAATAAGGTACCAATGATCAATTTTCATTATACAATCCAATTCATATATAATTTCTCATTCAATTTCATAATCACATTTCAATTCATCATCAACTCACAATTTTCTCATACCAAATAACATGTTTAAATCCATTTTGATATTACATATCAAGTATCAATTAAATCATGCTACTTTCTATTTTGTTCAATTCGGTTCAATATCTCGATATTCAATGACAATCACAATGAATCAATTTATATGACAATTATATACTCACATCAACACTCAATCATGCAAGTAACATGAATAAGTAAACAAATATATTGATCTCAAATCATAAAAGTAAAAAACTGAATCCTCTAGTTACTCATCGACGACTCTCGCTTTTCCTTTCCCTCTCGACGGCCCAACGTCGACTATAGCTACATACGATAATTCAATAATGCAAAAATATCATATTTCACTCAATTCACATTCAAATAAAAAGCCATACATAATTTTTATTTTATTCAATTTAGTCCCTATACTTGGGATATGCGTATCTTTCGATATTTAGCTTTGGATCAAAATCCAATTTCACATTCTTTCATTAGGGGCCCTATACTTTATATTCCTAACATAATTTCATGATAGGTTTTCACTTTATTCTATTTGGTCCCTTATGTTGCAAGGTTAACTAACAAGCATATTTAGCTTTACAATTTAGTCCTTTTCATGATTTAAGCTTAATATTCATCAAATTCAAGTCTAATTTAACAATTTCTCTACAATGGAAACTTTATAAAAAATTAAAAATTAAACAAATTGATACATGGGCTAGCTAAATTAAGCTCCCATGATCATAAATCTATAAAAATTATATAAAATTACCTTAATTTACGTTAAGAATCTTCAATGGCTGAATGTACTATCTATAGCATTTTCTTCTCCCTTTTTTCTTCTTTACTAATTGTTGATGGCTTGGGAAAGATGAAAATTTTTTTGTCATCCCACTAACATTTCTATTTATACTAAGTTTAACTTTAATTAAACTAGCTTATTTACTTTAATTAAAGTTTAATTAATTTAATCTAACAATTAATTAAACTAAATGTAATCATCATCAACATTCACTATCTCATGTTAACATTTGATTTATTTACCACTTTTATCCTTTCGATAATTTCTATCTATGTGTAACACCACTATCCTATCACTATCTCTGAATTAGGGTTATGGATTATTATAGTACAATTCCAAACATTTAACTTCAAATAGAAACAATTATGCAAATTAAATAATAACATTCAATAACTCATTTTAATCAAGGAAGAAATAAACTTGTGGGCCTTAAACTGAGCCTACGGGACCCTAAAAATAGTTTGGGAATGTTCGGGGATCGTTTTGAAACCAAATAGTAAAAGTTCACAAAAATTGACAATTTTTGAAAACAAGGGTCGCACGGCCATGTGACATAGCCTAGGTCCTGTGAGTATTCGATGTATGGGACACACGGCCTTGTCGTAGGCCATGTGCCAAACCGTGTGTGCATTCGAAGTTTGGTCATATGGTCGTGTCGTCAGGATGTGTAACTCTCTGTGGCAGTGTGTATTTTTTAAATATGATCACACGGTTGTGTCACTGCCAGGTGGTGTGAAGCTTACACCTAAAACAATAATGACACACTGTCGTGTAGGGAGGTTGTGTGTGGCACACGGCTATGTGACAACCCATGTCCCAGATCGTGTACACCTTAAAAAATCTTACATTTCAAGTCATGTTTCTGCCAAAACTTATACACCAAGCCAAGTTATTTTCAGCTACAATTTAATGCTCAAACACATTCAATCACACTCAAAAACATGTCACATTTACTCAACCTATGTCTGTAACACCCCTAACCCGTATCCATCACCGAAACAAGGTTACGAAGCCTTACCGTAGTTTTCAATTCATATAAACACATATTTATAAATATATCATATCATATTATTAAACATATTAAAACCAAGTCAAAACATACATATTGTCCTTTACACGAGCCTTAGAGGCCCAAAATACGCGTTAGAAACAAGTTGGGACTAAAACAGAAACTTAGAGAATTTTTTAGGAAGCAAGGAAAATTTTCAAAATTGCAAAGGTCACACGGCCGTGTAGCCAGGCCGAGTGACTCACACAGCCAAGAGACACGCCCGTGTCTCAGGCCGTATGGGCATTCGAAGTAGGGACTCACGATTGTGTCCCAGCTCGTGTCCGTCCCCGTGTAACTCACTGATTTGGGTCACACAACAAAACATCACACCCAAGTGTCAGGCCATGTACCTTTTGAAATAACCTCACACGCCCATGTGTCAAACCATGTACTAGGCCGGTTAACAACCTGATTTGCACCATGCCATTACACTAGCAAAATGCCAAAACACATAGGCCAACATTAGCCAAAATATCTATACATGCCATTATAACCAAAATTAAAACATCCAAAAATACCAATAGAGCCGATAGATAGTGTGATATAGCTTCGATAAGCTTCCAACCCAAACGAGCTTCCGAAACATTATAAAACACGGAAAATGACATAGAGTAAGCGTTAAGCTTAGTAAGTTTGTATAACTTAAAACATAACTTACCATTTAATCACAAAATAGGTAAGATAAACATAGCATATCCTAACATAATTTGCCCAAATGCCTAAGCACATATACACCAATCATGTTAGCCATGTAAATACATAGACAAACCAATAATCATGGATGAGCACAACAATTGCTTAAGTTTCATATACATGTATCATTCAATTCAATTTTCTATATATAATGTAAAAACATTTCCATATAATTCATATGTACCCTGTAATAGCCCGTAATGAACCTTTACCATTTCATATTGTTAGATAACCGGGATAGCTCACACATAGTGTGCAAAATCATATAATTGTAATCCGTCAAATCTTGTACATGTATGCTCACACGAGCTATAAATCGGTATGCTCACATGAGCTGTAAATCGGTATGCTCACACGAACTGTAAATCGGTATGCTCACACGAGCTTTAAATTGGTATGCTCACACGAGTTGTGAAAATGGGTCTGCTCAAACGAGCTATGGGTTGGAACGTAGCTACACAATGCTGCTCACACGAGCTGTGGAGTATCCGCAACACATGTTGGACCTCAGCCATCGGTAGGACGTTCAAGACTAGCACTCGAATCATCTAAACCCTAATGACATGTCATTCGTATCCTACGAATTCCTAAGGTTCAAATGGGACTCGATAATTGTTGTACATCGTTGGATATGCAATAGGTATATATGTATGACATTTCATAACACATGTATAATTCAATTAAAAACACATAAACTTGATTTAATTTCACGAACTTACCTCGATGAGTATATGTAGATACATAGGCGATTAATCCCAAACTTTCTCTTTGCCCCGATCTAAAGCCGAACGAGGTCTGTCTTCATCTATAAGGATAAATTTAACTCAATTCAATATATATATCATTCAATTTAACCCAAAATCATATTTTAAAAAAATTATCATTTTGTCCCAATACTTGTAATTTCTTTACAAATTAGTCCCTATCTCATAAAAATTGAAATTTATGAAATTTCACCACAACCGACTATGGCCGAATATCAACTAGGTCCCTAAAAATCCCCATATTTCATTTATTTCATAAATTTACCATGTAAAATTTTCTATTTTTCATTTTAATCCCTATTTGACAATTTTATCAAAAATCACTTAACAAAAGTTGTTTATCTAACAACAACTATTCATTTTGTTCCATAACTCATCAAAACTCATGCATATTCATTAATGGAAAAACCCTAATAGTTTAACAATTTTGCAAATTAGTCCTCAGGCTAGCTAGATTAAGCTACAACGATCCTGAAAACATGGAAATAATTAAAGACGGGACAAAAATTACTCACATCCACAAGGAATTAAGTTGGCCGAACCTAGCAAGCTTTAATGGTTTCCTCTTCTTCGAAATTTCGATTGGAGAAAGAAGAAAAAGATGATACTTTGATTTGTTTTATTTAATTTTATCTTTGATTTACTAATTACTTAATTAACCTTAAAAATTAATCAAAATTTCAATAATGCCAAACCATCACATTCCACTATCTTCTTTAGTGGTTTAATTACCATATAAGGACTCTCACTTTAAGGTTCTATAGCTATTTAATATCTCTAGCTACAAGAACTCAAGTTTTGCACTTTACGCGATTTAGTCCTTTTTATAAAATTGAGCATGTAAACGGAAAAATTTGTTAACGAAATTTTTATAAGGTATTACTATCATGCTATAGGAAATAAAATAAAATTTTTAACTTCAAATTTGTGGTCCCGAAACCACTATTCCAATTTCACTGAAATGGGCTATTACAACTCTCCCTCCTAAAGTGATTTTTGTCTCCGAAAATCTTACCAGAAAAAAAGGTTCCAATGTTGCTTTCTCATAACTTCCTCGGGTTCCCAGGTGGCTTCTTCTAATCCATGTCATTGCTAGAGAATGTTTACTAAATTTATATTCTTCCTTCTTAACTCTTTTACCTCTTGTGCCAAAATTTTGATCGGTTCCTCACTATACGACATATTAGGTTGAATCTCAACATCCGTTGGAGAGATAACATGTTAAGGGTCAGAACGGTACCATAGTAACATAGACACATGAAAAATATTATGAATTTTTTCTAATTCTAACGGTAAAGCTAATCAATACACAACAGGTCCAATTCTTTCAGTAATCTAATATGGCCTGATAAATCGAGGACTTAGCTTTCCTTTGTGACCAAACCGAAGAACTTTCTTCCAGGGTGATACTTTAAAGAACACTCTGTCACTGACTTGAAATTCAATGTCTTTACTTTGAAGGTTCGCATATGATTTCTGACAATCTAAAGCTATTTTCAAACTATCTCAGATCACTTTTACTTTTTTTTCATTCTCACGAATCAAATCAATCTCGTGTATCTTTTTCTCACTGAGCTCAGTCCAGTATAATGAAGTTCTGCATTTGCAACCATATAAAGCTACATACGATGTCATATTTATGCTCGACTAAAAACTCTTATTATATGTGAATTCAACCAATGATAGATATTTTTCTCAATTGCCTTCAAACTTTAATACGCAATAATGAAGTATATCCTCAAGTATCTGAATCACTCGCTCGGACTGACCATCAGTCTGAGGATGAAATGTAGTGTTAAAATGCAACCGCGTTCCTAGAGCTTCCTATAAGTTTTTCCAAAATCATGATGTAAATCGCGGATCTCTATCAGAGATGATGGAAACTAGCACCCTGTGTAATCGGACCATCTTAGAAATATACAACTCAACTAACCTGTCAAGGGAGAAATCTGTACGTATCGGAATAAAATGTGCAAACTTCATCAAACAATAAAAAATAACCCAAATGATGTCTTTTTTCTCAAAGATAGGGGTAAACATGATACAAAGTCCATAGTAACTCGATCCCATTTCCACTATGGTATCATCATTGGCTGTAATAATCCAGAAGGTACCTGATGTTCAGCTTTAACTTGTTGACATACTAAATATTTATATACAAAGTCAAAAATCTCGCGTTTCATTCCCGACCACTAATACATCTATTTCAAATTACTGTACATCTTATTACTTCTCGGATGAATAGACAAGCTACCACTATGAGCTTCATGTAAGATTCTCTGAATAAGCTCTGGATTCTTCGGTACAAAGATTCTACCTATGAGCAATATGCTATCATCGGGTCCTATCTAAAATTCTAAATCAGAAGTCGACTCACATTGTGGTCGTTTACCTAACAACTCAACATCACATTTTTAAGCTTCACAGATCTGTTGTAAAAACATCGGTCTAGCTTTCAACTCAGCAACTACATTCACTTTTCCTGGATGATAATCAATGATCAACTCATAATCTTTTAACAACTCGAGCCATTTGTGCTATCTCAGAGTCAAATCGGTAAATATGTGACATTTTTCGCCGAACGAATGTTGTCGCCAATTTTTCAATGCAAACATAATAGCTGCCAACTCTAAATCATGTGCCAAATAATTCTTTTCATACAGCTTTAACTATCTAGAAGCATAAGCTATCACTTTACCTTCTAGTATCAAAACTCAGCCTAAACCAGTTAAAGATGCATCACTGAAAATCATAAATTCTTTACCTGATTCAGGCTGAACCAGAACTGGTGCTTCAGTTAATAGAACTTTCAACTAATTAAAACTTTGTTGACATTTCTCGGCCCATTCGAATTTCACATCTTTCTGTAATAATCGCGTCATCGGTGTAGCTATCATCGAGAACCCTTTGACGAATCTTTGGTAATAACCAACTAATCCCAGAAAACTTTTAACTTCGGGTACGTTCCTCGGTGGTTTCCAATCAACAACTGCTAAAATTTTATTTGGATAAACTTTAATGCCTTTAGCCGATACTATATGTCCCAAAAAATGGACTTCTCGGAGCTAAAACTCACATTTGGTAAATTTAGCAAAAAGTTGTTTATCATACAAGGTTTGCAACACAATTCTCAAGTGCTCAGCATGCTCAGACTTTTCTTGTGAATATATCAGAATATCGTTAATAAATACCACAAAAAATCTTTCTAAATACGGTCTAAAGATTCTATTCATCAAATCTATAAATGCTACAAGTGAATTAGTTAAACCAAACAAAATCACAAGAAATTCATAGTGTCCAAACCTAGTTCTAAATGTAATTTTTGGCACATCCGAATCTTTAACTCGTAATTGGTAATAGCCAGAACGAATATCAATCTTCGAAAATACTGTGGCACCTTTCAGCTGATCAAACAAATCGCTAATTCAAGGCAATAGATTTTTATTTTTGATTGTAACCTTGTTGAGCTGATGGTAATCAATACACAATCTCATCGGTCCATCCTTTTTCTTAACGAATAGAACCGATGCATCCCAAGGTGAAAAGCTAGGTCGAGCAAAACCCTTATCTATTAATTCTTGCCACTATGATTTCAACTCTTTCAACTCGGTAGGAGCCATTTTGTAAGGTGCTATCGGTATTGGTGATGTCCTCGGTACAAGTTTAATGGCAAACTTAACCTCTCTTATTGGCGGTAATCTAGGTAACTCCTCTAGAAACACATCAGGATACCTACAAACCACTAGCACTGATTCAAGCTTCGATTCAAATACTTTAGAATCTAGTACGTATGCAAGGTAAGCATCACAACCTTTTCTCACATATTTCTTAGCTAACATAGCTGATATAACAATAAGCAAACCACTCAAACAATCTGATTCAATACAAAGCGTCTCACCGTTCTAACATTTCAATACAATAAGCTTTCATCTACATTTTAAAATAGCATGGTGTAGAGTTAGCCAATCCATGACCAAAATCACGTCAAATTCATCAAACGATAATAGCATCAGATCAGCCAAAAAACTGTAAGCTTGAGTCATCAAACGACAATTCTTGCATACTTTATCAACTAGCACATACTGACCTATGGGGTTCGACACTTTAACCACGAATTCAGTGGACTCAACAGGTAAATTCTTACTAGTTACTAAATTCGTGCATACATAAGAATGGGTTGATCCCGTATCAATTAAAGCAGTAACATTAGTATAAAAAATAGAGAAAGTATTGGTAATAACATATGGTGTAGAAGCATCCTATCATGCGCGAATTGCATAAGCCCTGGCTAGTGCTCGTGCCTCAGATCTCACTGTAAAGTCTTTCATTACACCATGGCTACCACTCATATTTTTCGGATTACGAGGTGGTCTACCTCTCGCAGCTGTTTTGCTCAGCCTTGTAGTCTAAACTTTCTCTTTCTTAGATTTCTCTGGGAAATCTTTAAAATAGTGGTCGAAGGAACCACATCTAAAGCATGCTCCATTATTCAACCAACACTCACCATAATGTGGTCTTTTACAGTACTTTGACTAGGGCTTGACATCTTTGACACTACCCACACTTGCTACAGATGTAGTCTGAGGTTTTGGATTAAAGCGCCGGTTACCTCTATCTCTACTAAAATATCCTATAGAAGCCGTGGAACGGTTGTGATGTTCTTTTGATCTCTTTGACGCCAACTGATATGACTTCCCAGTCGATCTCTTGCTCATGTCTCTAGCTTCAAAATCAACATGTCTTTTCTCTTTACTCAACTCTTCAGCTTTGTGTGCTCGATCAACTAAGACAACAAATTCTTTCAGTTCAAGACTTCTGACTAGAAGCATTATGTCCTAATTTAGCCATTCTTAAAACCTTTTGCACATAGCAGTCTCGGTTGCAATACACTTTCGGGCATATTTGCTCAATCTAACAAATTCCCATTCGTACTCTGACACAATTATACGACTATGTTTAAGCTCGAGAAATTCTTTACGATTCTGATCCAGAAATCTCTAACTAAAGTATTTCTCTCGAAACTTGATTTGGAAGAATCCCAGGTGATCCTCTCTCTTGACAATATAGAAATCAATGTATTCCACCACTAGTAAGCTGAATCTTTCAATAACGATACCACACACTTGACACACTCGGTAGGTGAACAAGACAATTTATCGAAAACCCTGATTGTATTCTCTAATAAGAATTCTACTCTCTCGGGATTATCTTTGGTAGTGGCTCTAAATTCCTCAACCCTGTATTTAAGAAATCAATCAACAAGTGGCTTACTAACTTGTATAGGTTCCAAACCTTGAGGAATAACGAGAATCGGTTAGGGAGCAGGAGGGGGTGGAGGTTGTTGAGTAGCTGGGTTCGTCCGTATGAACTCAGTGAACCATTCACTCATCATCTGGAAGAAAGCTTCCATAGCCTCTCCTCCCCGGCACTCAGATACGGGCTTTGTATCGCTCGATGCTACTTTATGAATGGAGGCTTGAGCGTTACTTTCAACTTCATCGGAGTCGGCTTGGTTGGATGTCATTACCGGAGTTTTCAAATCATACGAACTCATATTTATAAACATTTCATATCATATCATTAAACATATTTAAATCAAGTCAAAACATACATATTGTCCCTTACACGAGCCCTTGAGGCCCAAAATACATATTAGAAACAAGTCGAGACAAAAACGGAAACTGAGAGAATTTTTCAGGAAACAAGGAAAATTTTCAAAACTATAGAAGTCACACGGCCCTGTGGGTATTTGAAGTAGAGACACACGGCCATATCCTAGCCCGTGTTTGTGCCCATGTAATTTACTGACTTAGGTCACACGGCCAAACCACACGCCCGTGTGTTAGGCCGTGTACCCTTCGAAATAACCTCACACGCCGTGTGCTAGGGCGTGTGCTAGGACGTGTAACAGCCTAACCTATAACCCTTTGAAAGCTACAGGGGACACACAGCCGTGTGACCTGGTCATGTGTCACACACTTCTGAGACACATGCCCATGTCTCTACCTGTGTGGACAAAAACAGGCTATTTTACAAGCCATTTTTCTCACCTAACTTGGCATATACCTACAACCAAAATTTTTCATATACACAAGCCATAACAAGGCATCAAAATCATGCATAAACAAGTCATATATATATGGTATAATATCATACAACTAATATGCCCATAGGCACCTTAAATGAAAATATGTAAACATGTCTAACTATGTACTCATTTTGGTCAAAATGATCAACTAACTTCCAACTATATTTGCATCAATTCATATCATTGATTTCACTTACCAAAATATACCAAATGGTACTAAATATAACACTCAACTACTAGCATCAATATTCATATATGTCATTCATAATCAAGTACCAATTCACCACATTCCTAACAAGTCACATGACATCTATAATATGCATATTCACTACTATCATTTCATCATCCATTATTCAAATATATCAAACCAAACATCAACCATTTTAAGGCTACTTATATACATGCCAAAACACAAGCCAAGTCCAATGGCCATATCAACAACCAAATCAAATAGGCCAACATTAGCCAAAATATCTATACATGCCATTATAACCAAAATTAAACCATCCAAAAATACCGATAAAGCTGATGGATAGTGTGATATAGCTCCAACAAGCTTCCAACCCGAACGAACTTTTGATACACTATAAAACACAGAAAATGACATAGAGTAAGCATTTAAGCTTAGTAAGTTCGTATAACTTAAAACATAACTTACCATTTAATCACAAAATTGGTAAGATAAACATAGCATATCCGAACATAATTTGGCCAAATGCCAAAGCCCATATACACCAACCATGTTAGCCATGTAAATACATATACAAACCAATAATCATGGATGAGCACAATAATTGATTAAGTTTCATATACATGTATCATCCAATTCAATTTTCCATATATCATGTAACAACATTTCCATATAATTTATATGTACCCCTGTAATAGTCCGTAATGAACCCTTACCATTTCATATCAGAATAATGCTCGTTGAACCATTTAGAATATCATTGGATACCCGGGATAGCTCACACATAGTGTGCTAAATCATATAATTGTAATCCATCAAATCTTGTACATGTATGCTCACATGAGCTGTAAATCGGTATGCTCACATGAGCTGTGGGTTAGAATGTAGCTACACGATGCTACTCACACGAGTTGTGGAGTATATGCAACACATGCCGGACCTCAGCCATCGATAGGACGTTTAGGACCAGCACTCGAATCATGTAAACCCTAATAACATGTCATTTGTATCCTACGAATTCTTAATGTTCAAATGGGACTCTGTAATTGTCGTACGTCATTGGATATGCAATTGGTATATATGTATGACATTTCACAACACATGTATAATTCAATTAAAAACATATAAACTCGATTTAGTTACACAAACTTACCTCGACGAGTATACGTAGATATAAAGACGATTAATCCGAGACTTTCTCTTTGCCTCGATATAAAGCCGTACGAGGTCTGTCTTGATCTATTCAGATAAATTTAACTCAATTCAATATATATTTCATTCAATTTAACCCAAAATCATATTTTGGAAAAATTATCATTTTGCCACTATACTTTTAATTTCTTTGCAATTTAGTCCCTAGCTCATAAAAATGAAAATTTATAAAATTTCACCACAACCGACTATGATCGAATATCAAATAAGTCCCTATAAAGCCCATATTTCATTTATTTCACAAATTCACCATGTAAAATTTTCTATTTTTTATTTTAATCCCTATTTGACAATTTTATCAAAAATCACTTAACAAAAGTTGTTTATTTAACAACAACTATCCATTTTATTCCATAAATCATCAAAACTCATGCATATTCATTAATGGAAAAACCCTAATAGTTTAACAATTTTGCAAATTAATCCTCGGGCTAGCTAGATTAAGCTACAACGATCCTAAAAACATAGAAATAATTAAAAACGGGACAAAAATTACTCACATCCACAAGGAATTAAGTTGGTCGAACCTAGTAAGCTTTAATGGCTTCCTCTTCTTTGAACTTTCAATTGGAGAAAGAAGAAAAAGATGATACTTTGATTTGTTTTATTTAATTTTATCTTTGATTTACTAATTACTTAATTAACCTTAAAAATTAATCAAAATTTCAATAATGCCAAACCATCACATTCCACTATCTTCATTAGTGGTCTAATTATCATATAAGGACTCTTACTTTAAGGTTCTATAGCTATTTAATACCTTTAGCTACAAGAACTCAACTTTTGCACTTTACGTGACTTAGTCCTTTTTATCAAATTAAGCATGTAAACGGTAAAATTTTTTATCGGTATTACTATCATGCTATAGGAAATAAAATAATAATAAAATAAAATTTTTAAATTTGGGTTTGTGGTCCCGAAACCACTGATCTGATTTCACTGAAAACGGGTTGTTATAATGTCTTATCGATATGCTATCAACTGTCACCTCAATTCACATTCCTACACCAAACACATTAACAAGTATTCATTCAAACTCTCAAATCATATATCATCTCATTCTAAAACTTACCATTAATTTTCTCATTCAAACGTATACATTCATATTATATTTTCAAACACTTATATAAAACTTATACCAAATGACCAAAACACAATTATATAGACCTGTACAAACCAAAAGCCAAAAGATAGATATATACATGTGAGCGAATATCTACTTAAGATTTCATTATCCAACTATAAGATGTATCATAAGAAATAAGCATCCAAAACATGTACAAGACACTTATTACATGCCATGTCACCCAAAATAAACATATCATAGTCTACCAAAATATATCTGGATAGTGTGATCTTCAAGTTGATCCAATCGCCTGATTTCACAAAATGTTATCCACAAGAAAATAATGCGAGTAAGCCTCTACAAAGCTTAGTAAGTTTGATGGTTTAAATGATAAAGCTTACTGAAATAAATGTAGCAATTATAATAACAAGAGTAATAAACAGTGTTTCCTATTAACCACAATCATTAACAGGTGATTATATATATGCAGTCATGTACGAGTTACATGTTGATACAATCATATGGGATCATTCAATAGTAGCAACAATGTTTTCAGGGAATTCATGAACAATCTTCAAACAATTCAATGACAAATCATTTAACATTAGAGAATACTGCCCGATGAACGATATATGAATATGAGTACTCAGTTATTCATCCGAAAAATGACAAAAGCTCAAATGAGCTAATCCAACCGAAAACACGCCTTGGCACCAAGTGCCAATCCTAAAGGCTTTACTTCCACCCTCGGTAACACGTCAGAATCAGTGTATAAATACAAATTAGGAATTATCGTTTCACCACAATTCAATCCTTTACAGTGCACACTATATTCTATTGCATGCCAATCATACTAAATCCTACGTTCACCCGACTCAAGAGATTTTATCAATAAAAAATGTTCCAAGCAATTTACTACTTCAATTCCTACTAATTAACATCGAACAATTAATTCAACATTCAACAACTAATTTCTAATTCAATACATTACAAAATATACTAAACTAAACCGAACAACCAAGGCTAAACTGCGAAGACAATGAAAGTTCAGGGACTATTCGACAACTTTCCCTTTTTCTCGGTTATCAACTTGTTCTTGATCTATAAAATAGTTTATTTCAATTATTAATCTCAATTTCATATAATATTCAATTTAATACACATTTATTCCTATTTACAACTTTTTACATCTGCTCCAAACTTTTACACATTATTCGATTTAGTCCCTAAAACTGAAACAAAGTTATTTCTCAATTACTTCATATACCCAATTTTTGCTGAATAATTAGCCTGTATAAACAGCCCCTAGATTCATAAATTTTTCAATAAACTCCTTCCAATTTCACATTTAATCTATTTAATCATTAACCTCAAAATTACTAAAAATCACTTTACAATATAATCATATATAGCAACCAAGCTCCTAACAAAACCAATTAACATAAAAAAAAATTCAAAATTATCAAAGGTAAATTTTTAAGCATTCGACGGTTTCACAATTTAAGCCTTAATTTAGCTAGAACTGAAGACAACAATCACAAAAATATAAAATTTAAGAAAAATAAGTTAAGAAAACACTTACATGCATTAGCTTTTGTTTTACCAAATTTAAAGCTCCTTTAATGGAGTTTCTCGGCTTGAATTTTCGGTGGGTGTACTAAAGAAGATGATATTTATCTTCTTTCGGTTTATTTCATTATTAACCACATTTTCCTTTTAAACTTAATATTTCAATTCTAACATGCATGAACCATCCCACTAATAAACCATATGGTATAATTTCCACTTGAATC
This sequence comes from Gossypium schwendimanii, assembly GCA_013677275.1. Classification (NCBI taxonomy): domain Eukaryota; kingdom Viridiplantae; phylum Streptophyta; class Magnoliopsida; order Malvales; family Malvaceae; genus Gossypium; species Gossypium schwendimanii. The sequence goes on from JABFAF010280083.1 coordinate 19,179, forward strand.
CCTCCATTTATATTTCCATAGCCACTTAACTCTATAACTAATAAAAATTAACTTTTGTAGTTTTTACAATTTAGTCTTTTTTAATTAATTAACTACCTAAATGTTAAAATTTCTTAACTAAATTTCAATACGACACTAATGATCTCGTAAATATTAAATATTTAATATTTAAGGACTGACACGTCGAAATTGTGGTCTCAAAATTATAGTTTCGAGCACCACTGGAAAACGGGCTGTTACACTATGTCCCCAAGCTTTTTCATAATTAAAACTCAATAACAATTAGACTTTTACAATTTAGTCCCTGAATTTTAATTAACTACTTTTCGGTTAAATTACTTAATTGATCTTTCTTATATTTTCATAATAAAGTCATAAATATTCTTATTTTATATTTACGAACTTGATTTATAAATATAGAATTCCAAAATCGCATCTTTCAATACCTTTGAAATTCAAGTTGTTACACTGCATTATTGTATGTTAGAATTTACGTACAACAACCATTCAAACTATATTTCTTTTTACATTTGATTAGGAAGAAGAAACTTATAAATTATCGGTACTTACATCATTCTAATGGAACTGGCAATTATTGCCTCTACTTTTGCTGATTTGGATTGCTTGTATGATTCTGATAATTATTCCACCTGTTAAAATATAATAATATTAATAAATTATTCTTACCTTATTAGGGGGGAATTTGAAAGGAAAGTTATTACTCGACGATGCCACCCTCATGATTGCAGAAGGAGCAAACATCAGCCAATTTCAACATGATTTGG
>JABFAF010280173.1:0-11064 GCA_013677275.1 Gossypium schwendimanii
AAAGAAAAAGTATCGGATTAGTAGCTTACAAATCTACATATACTTGTCGAGGTAAGTTCGTGTAACTAATTTGTATATTTATATGTTTAAATTGAATGATATGTATGAGAAACGTATAATTTCCATGTATAAGTATTGATCACATATTCGACAAGTACTAAATCCTGTTTGAACCTTGGAAATTCGATGGATACAAATGACATGTCATTAAAGGTTCCCGAATTGGTTGTGGTCCTGCATGTGTTACTAACAGACCACACCTCGCAAGAGTGTCCTGTTATTTATCTCTTATGAGCATCCTATTATATGGCTCTCACGAGCTTCCCCTTTATGGCTCGTATGAGCTTCCAGATAATTGGGTGGCAACAACTTCCCATATACAGCTCACATAAGCTTCCCGTTACATGGCTCGAAAGAGCTTCCCGGTTACATGCTCGTATGGGTTTACTTGTATATAAATTGATGGATTACAGATTTGTACACTTCGTGTGTATTACCCGTGAACGAAATTTTAAATGGTTCAACAGGCAAAGTTCTGATATGAGACAATATGAATTCGAGACGAATTATTGCAGGTATATACTTGAAATACATAGATATGATTTGTGCATGTTATATGGACACATGATGTGGAAAGTATATGTATATGGAAATTTGATTATTGTTGAGCTCATACATGTTTTTTGATATTCATACGAAATATATGACTAACATGGTTGATGAGGATATGTGTTTAGGCTATTGGCCAAATTGCTTTGGAAATATATCTTGTATGCTTACCTTAAATGTAATTAAATAGTAAGTTAAATTCCATGTTATACGAACTTACTAAGCTTAAATGCTTACTCTATTTTATTTCCCTTATTTTATAGTAATTGGGAAGCTCGTTAAGGTTTGAAGCTGGTCGGAGCTACATTACATTATCTGTCGGCCCATTTTGGCATATATAGTAAATCCATTTTGGTTATAATGGCATGTATAGGTTCATTTGGCCAATGATGGCATAGAATTGTTTTGTTCTGATTAGCCATTTGAATGGCTTGAATTTGATATATATATATGGCATTTTCATGTTTAATGTGTGCTTGGTGTGATTGAATGATGGATAATTCATAAGCATATTGATGGTTGGACTTGATTGGTATATTAGGTATAAATATGCTTATATGTGTATTTGGTTAATTTAATAAGTATGGATTGTTGAATATATGTGATGATATGTTATATACAGGGCTTGAGTTTGGCTTGTTTTAATTAGTTTTATATGGCTTGATGATGTGCAAAAGTGTTGATATAGGTTGAAGACAAATTTGGTGAGAAATATGGTTAGAAAAATAGCCTATTTCATCCACATGGGCAGAGACACAGGCGTGTGTCTTAACCGTGTGTGACCCACGGCTAGGTGACATGATCTTGTGTCCCCTGTATCTTTTAATACAAGTCAGTATGCTCACACGGCCTAGCACACGGGCGTGTAGCTTGGCTGTGTGACCCAAGTCAGAGAGCTCATAAGTTTGGACACGGGCTGGGACACGACCGTGTGTCCCTATTTTGAATGTCTACATGGCTTGAGACACGACTGTGTCTCTTGACCATGTGAGACACACGGCCTGGCCACACGGGCGTGTGTCCCCTGCACCTTTGAAAAATTTTAATGTTTTCTAAAAAATTCTCTGAGTACCTGGTTTAGTCCCAACTTATTCCTAACATGTATTTTAGGCCTTGAGAACTCACATAAGGGACAATAAGATGGATTTGGATTAGTTTCTGATATGAGTGCTAGAAGATATGAAATGCTTATTATTTGATTTGTAAGTTTTGGTAATGCTCCATAACTCTGTTTCGGTGACGGATTCAGGATAAGGGTGTTACATTTATTGGTATTAAAGCTACAGTTTAGTCAATTCTCAGACTACCGTAGCATGTACGAGTCTAGCTATACATGCCATTATATAACTTGTGATAGTGCGATACCTCCTAACCATTTTAAAACATATTTTCATATAGCAATTTCATCCAACCGAGCTGATTCTGAAGAAGCTGAAAGTAATATTCAAGCCTTTATGCAAAGAGAAGCCTCGAGTAGTAGAAGGTCCGTATCTGAGGGCCGAGGAGGAGAGGCTAAAGAAGCCTTGTTCCAAATGATGAATGAATAGTTTACTGAATTTGTAAGAAAAAATTTGGCTGTGCAACAACCTTCAAACCCTCCTGTTCCTCAATCAATTCCTGATAAGGCTCAAAGTACAGAACTTGTTAGAGCCGGTAATCCTCTTGTTGATAAAATCCGTAAGTACGGTGCAAAAGAATTCTAAGCTACAGCTGATGATGATCCTAAAAGAGTTGAGTTCTAGTTAGAAAATACTATCAGAGTTCTTGATGAAGTATCTTGTACACTGGCTAAATATCTTAAATGTGCGGTGTCTCTATTAAAAGATTCAGCTTACCAATGGTGGAACACATTAATTTTTGTTGTGCCGAAGGAAAGGCTTACTTGGGAATTCTTTCTAACTGAGTTCAGAAAGAAATATATCAATCAGAGGTTTCTTCACCAGAAATGCAAAGAATTTTTGGAGCTTAAAAAAGGTCATATGACAGTGTCTGAATATGAACAGGAATTTGTTCGATTGAGCAATATGCTCAAGAATTTATTCCAACTAAGACTGCAATGTGTTAATGGTTTGAATATGGTTTAAATGAAGACATAAAACTATTAGTCAGGATTCTCGAGTTGAAAGAATTCGTTGTATTAGTTGACCGAGCATATAAAGCTGAAGAGCTGAGTAAAGAGAAAAGACAAGCTGAGATTGAAGCCAGAACTCCAAGTAAAAGATTGATGGGAAAGTTATACCAGTCAAAATCAAAGAAGTCAAAGAAATATCATGATTGTTCTACTACTTCTGTGGGATATTTCGATAGAGACAGAGGTACTCGATGCTTCAGTCCATGATCTCAGGCTACATCTATAGCAAGTTTAGGTAGTGCTAGAAACACCAAACCTAGGTGTAAGCATTGTAATAAGCTACATTTTGGTAAGTGTCACATGAAGAATGGAGTTTGTTTTAGATGTGGTTCCTTTGGCCACTATATTAGAAATTGCCCAGAGAAACCTAAAAAAAAGAGTATGCAAACTTTGAGGTCGAGCAACATAGCTACGAGAGGTAGACCACCTTGTAATCTTGGAAATACGAGTGGTAGCCGTGGTGTGACAAAAGACTCCACTGTAAGATCTGAAACACGAGCACTAGATAGGACTTATGCTATTCATGCACGTGAAGATGTTTCTACACTAGATGTTATTACTAGTACTTTCTCTCTTATTGATACTGATGTAAATGCTTTAATTGATCCTAGTTCGATTCATTCATATATTTGTATGAATTTAGTTTCTAGTAAAAATTTACCTGTTAAGTCCACTGAATTTGGGGTTAAAGTATCAAATCCTCTAGGCCAGTATGTCTTGGTTGATAAAATTTACAACGAATGGTCTATTAATGATACGAGGTTACTGTTTCTCGGCTGACTTGATGTTTTTACCGTTTGATGAATTTGATGTGATTTTGGGCATGGATTGGCTAACTTTGCATAATGCTGTGGTGAATTGTAAACAAAAGTATATTGTATTGAAATGTCAGGATGGTTAAATGCTCTGTATTGAATCAGATAAATTGGACAGGTTGTCTAATGTGATATCAACTATGTCAGCACAAAAATAGGTGAGGAAAGGTTGTAATGCTTACCTTACTTATGTATTGGATACTAAAGTGTCTAAGTCAAAGATTAAATCAGTGCTAGTGGTTTGTGAGTATCTTGATGTGTTTCTAGAGGAGTTACCTGGATTACCGCCGGTCAAAGTGGTCAAATTTGCTATAGATATTGTACCGGGGACAACACCAATATCGATAGCATCATATAGAATGGCTCCTACAAAGTTAAAAGAATTGAAAGCACAATTGCAAGAGCTGACTGACAAGGGTTTTGCTCGACCTAGTTTTTCACCTTGGGGTGCACCGGTTCTATTTGTTAAGAAAAAGGATGGATCTTTAAGATTATTTATTGATTACTGACAACTCAACAAAGTTACATTCAAGAATAAGTATCCACTACCCTGCATTGATGATTTGTTTGATCAGTTGAAAGGTGTCACGGTGTTTTTGAAGATTGATCTTTGTTTTGGCTATTATCAGTTACAAGTGAAAGATTTGGATGTGCCAAAAACAACATTCAAAACCAGGTACAGACATTATGAATTTTTTGTGATGCCGTTTGGTTTAACTAATGCACCTGTGTATTTATGGATTTGATGAATAGAATTTTTAAACCGTATCTGGATAAATTTGTTGTGGTATTTATTGATGATATTCTAGTATATTCCTGAGATGAGACTGAACATGTTGAGCATTTGAGAATTGTTTTACAAATTTTGTAAGATAAAAAATTGTATGCTAAATTTAACAATGCAAATTTTGGTTTCGAGAAGTTGGTTTTTGGGACATATAGTATCGGCTAAAGGTATTAGAGTTGATCCGAATAAAATTTCAGAAATTGTTAACTTGAAACCACAAAAAAATCTATCTGAAGTCAGAAGTTTTCTAGGATTAGGTGGTTATTGTCAGAGATTTGTAAAAGGGTTTTCGATGATAGCTACACCGATGACACTGTTATTATCGAAAGATGTAAAATTTGAATGGTCTAATAAATGTCAGCAAAGTTTCGGCCAGTTGAAAGCCCTGTTAACTGAAGCACCAGTTTTGGTTCAGCTTGAATCGGGTAAGGAATTTGTGATTTTTAGTGATGCGTCATTGAATGGTTTAGGCTGTGTTTTGATGCAGGAAGGTAAAGTGATAGCCTATAATTCCAGACAGCTAATACCACATGCAAAGAATTACCCGATACATGAATTAGAGTTGGCAGCTATTGTCTTTGCACTAAAAATTTGGCGACAATATTTGTTATGTGAAAAGTGTCATATATTTACTGATCATAAGAGCTTAAAATATTTGATGCCACAGAAAGATTTGAATCTGAGATAGTGTAGATGGCTTGAACTATTGAAAGATTATGATTTGGTTATTGATTATCATTTGGGAAAAGCAAATGTGGTTGTAGATGCTCTAAGTAGAAAGTCTTTGTTTGCTTTATGAGCAATGAATCCTCGATTGAAATTGTTTGACGATGACTCAATTTTAGCTGAGTTAAAAGCTAAACCGATGTTTCTACAACAGATCTGCAAAGTTTAGAAAAGTGATAATGAGTTGCAAGCTAAACGAGTACAATGTGAGTCGACTTCTAATTTAGAATTTTAGATGGGACCCGATGGTTGCCTGTTATTCAGAGGTAGAGTTTGTGTACCAAAAAATCCAGAGCTTATACAGAAAATTTTGCACAAAGCTCAGAATGGTACCATGTTTGTTTATCTGGGAAATAATAAAATGTACAATGATTTGAAACATATGTACTGGTGGCCAGGAATGAAATGTCATATTTCTGAATTTGTATCTAGATGTTTGATATGTCAGCAACTTAAAGCTGAACATTAGGTACTTTTAGGATTATTACAACTAGTGACAATACCGGAATGGAAATGGGATAGAGTTACTATGGATTTTGTATCGGGATTACCCTATCTCTGAAAAAGAAAGATGCCATTTGGGTAATCATTGATTGTTTGATGAAGTCTACACATTTTATTCTGGTACGTACTAATTTCTCCCTAGACAGATTAGCAGAATTATATGTTTCCGAGATTGTCAGGTTGCATGGAGTGCCAGTCTCCATTATTTTAGATAAAGATCCACGATTTACATTGCGATTCTCAAAAAAGTTACAAGAAGATCTGGGTATGCAATTACATTTTAGTACCGCATTTCATCCTCAGACTGATGGTTAGTCCAAGCGTGTGGTTTAGATTCTTGAAGATATGCTTCGGTGCTGTGTATTAGAATTCGAAGGCAATTGGAATAAATATTTACCATTAGTCGAATTTGCATATAATAACCGTTTTCAGTGAAGCATTAAAATGGCACTGTATTAGGCTCTGTATGGTCACAAATGTCAAACTCTATTGCATTGGACTGAGCTAAGTGAGAAAAAGATACATGGAGTTGATTTGATCCGTGAGACTGAAGAAAAAGTGAAAGACATCCAAGATAACTTGAAAGTAGATTTTGATCGTCAGAAATCTTATATGGATCTTAAACATAAAGAAATAGAGTTTCAAGTTGGTGATAAAGTATTTTTGAAAGTTTCACCTTGGAAGAAAGTTCTTCGGTTTAGTCGTAAAAGAAAGTTAAGTCCGCGATTTATCGAGCCGTATAAAATTACAGAGAGAATCAGACCTATTGCCTATCGGTTAGCTTTATCGTCAGAATTAGAAAAAAATCCACAATGTTTTTATATGTCTATGTTACGACGGTATCGGTTAGATCCTTCATATAGTATCTCTCCAACGGATGTTGAAATTCAGCCTAACATGACATACAGTGAGGAACCGATCAGAATTTTGGCACGTGAGGTGAAAGAATTGAGAAATAAAAAGGTAGCTTTAGTAAAAGTTCTCTGGAAACGACATGGAATAGAAGAAGCTACTTGGGAACCCAAGGAAACCATAACAAATGAATATACGGACCTCTTTACTGGTAAGATTTTCGAGGATGAAAATTATTTTAGGGGGAGTGTTGTAACAACCTGTTTTCAGTGAGATCGGAACAGTGATTTCGGGACCACAAATCTGAGGTCAAAAGAAAATTCATTTGAATATTCTTTTATGGTCTACATTATGATAGAAATATCGTATAAAAATTTCGTTAAGAAATTTTATTGAATACATGTCTAATTTGATGAAAAGGACCAAAATTGCACAAAGTGCAAAAGTTGAATTCTAGTAGCTTAAGGTATCAAATAGCTATGAAATTTAAAATTAGAGGTCCTTACATGGCAAATAGACCATTTTGAGTAGTTAGTAGATAAGGATGATTATTCATCATTGGAAATTAAGAAATTATTAAGGTTAATTTTGGAAAGATGATACAGTAATGATGATAAATGAAATAAATAATTAAAATATAATGATTTTCATCATCTTTCCTAAAACAAATACATGGAAACCCTAGCCATGGATGTTGAATTCAAGTAAGCTATTTTTGCTTAATTAGGTATGTATTCTTGTCCCATTTTTAATGATTTTTATGTTTTCGAGATCGTAATAGCTTAATCTAGCTATTTCGAGGATTAATTTGCAAAACTATTAAAGTGTTAGGGTTTTGCCATGGATGAGTATAGTTGAATTATGAAGTTTTATGGTAGAAAATGAAAGATTGTTGATAGATAAACAACATTTGTAAAGAGAATTTTGATGAAATTATGATTTAGGGACTAAATTGAAAAGATGGAAAATTCATGGAAAAATTCTAAATTTTATGAAATACATGGGCTACTATTGTTATATATGAAAATTGGTTAGGCTTGGAATAAGGATTAAATTGTATAAATCTTATTTTCTGAGCTTAGAGAAAAAATCGTAATTAATTAAAATTTTCTCGCCAACTTTTTACAATCTTGTTCGAGCCTTTTTCTCTAATGCCATGCTCAAACACGATAAGTCCATCTACACCGTTGTAGCCATCACTTCATTTTTAATGAACACCTCTATCCGTCTAACCTTAGAAGAGTTTGGAAATGTACTACATTTTCCTTCTAGAGGTAACTCTAATGAAAAAGGCCCATCCAATCCAGCTCTTTTCATTTAGTCGAGATCAACATCCAAACTTAACATTCACGAACATTTCCTCCATTTGATTCTTACTTGGAATCTACACCCTATTAAGAAATTAAGCTTTGAAATATCAATTATTAGTGGCTCGATTCTTTCTATTCTGATAGGTGTCCTAACCTAGCCCTTATTATGTTCAATGACATAACTAAGGTTTTCGGGAGGGCGAAAAATACAAAGATCACCCTTCTCCATGGCACTTATTTGTCATATATTTTTAGGAGGTTAGGCATTAGCACTCTTGGAGACACCCCATTACTTCTGTTAGTTATGGGGCAAGTCACCATGTCAGTTATCATTACAATGCCAACTCCGGTGAGTGGATTATGAGTGGTCATTCGACTTCCAATGAAGATGACAATGATGAAGTCACTTTTGAATACATTTTGGCACCCGAGCATGTTCTTTCACCCAAACATGTTCCTCTTTCGGCTTCTTCCTCTCACGATGCTATACATTGTTTGAGCAATGATGTTTGATGACTTAGAGATGAGGTTAGATCTCATTGAGATGAGGTTAACTCTAGGCTACCGATGTTAGAGACACAAATGAAATATCTCCTTACTCACTTTCCTACAACGCCTCCTTTCTCTCCTCATGATGATTAGAATAGATTTCTGAGATTGCATTTTCATAACATTGTTTATATCATTTGCACTATTACTTTTACTTATTTCCTATGTTTCTGTGTAACAGCTCATTTTTCAGTAGTGTCGAAAATAGTGGTTTCTGGACCACAAATTCAACGAGTAAGTTTGTATAATTGGCATTAAAATTATACGAGTTAATAGTAATTTTTATATTGGATTTTTATTTGATAATTTTAAATAATTGAATTAAAAGTTAGTGTAAGTGATTAGGTTAAAAAATCTAATGGTTATTGAAAATGAGGTATTAGAACCTCGTTTTTGTAATATAAAGCCGTAAATATTTTTATTAAGTATTTACAGAGTTGTATTATATGTGAATTGAAGTTGGATCCGGTAATTTTAATAATTTATTGCTTAATTGAGGTAAAAGGATTAAGTTGTGAAATAGGTAAAAGTTAATTGCTATAAATTTAGAATACTGAAGGGACCAAAATGGTGATTACACCATAGTCAAAAAGTCAAAGCGGTGGTGGATGTCAATCATTCCACTAACTTTTGGATCATTTATTCATTTAGTCTTAAATAGTTTAATGCTAAATTGTAAATAAGTTTGTTTAATTGAAATTTAATATAATTAAAGGAAAAATTGCATAATTGGACCCTCTTTAAATGACCTAATAATAGAAATGATATAGAATTCTCTAGATTGTGGTAAATTGCAATTAATTCCTAATTAATTGTCTAACAGTCCGTTTTTAGTGAAATCAGAATAGTGGTTTTGGACCACAAATCTGAGGTAAAAAAATTTATGTTATTATTTTTGTGGTCTACAACTTGATAGAAATATCATATAAAAGTTTCGTTAAGAAATTTTACCGTCTACATGCTTAATTTGATAAAAATGACTAAATCATGTAAAGTGCAAAAGTTGAGTTCTAATAGATAAATGTATTAAATAGCTTTAGGGCTTTAAAGTGGAAGTCCTTATATGGTAATTATACCATTTATGAGTTAGTGGAAGACGTTGGCTTGACAATTTTGATATTTGGTTTAGTTATTAAGGTTAATTTTGGAAATTAGTAATTAAAGATAAAACAAATAAAACAAAATCAAGTCTTCATCTTTTATGTTCTTTCTTCAACAGAAACTAGGGATTTAGAAAACCATTTTTGAGCTTGATATTCGGCCAAGCTTAGAAACTCAAATAGTAAGTGATTTTTGTCCTGTTTTTAATTATTTATACATTTTCGGGATCGTTGTAGCTTAATCTAGCTAGCTCGGGGATTAATTTGTGAAACTGTTAAAATCTTAGGGTTTTACCATTGATGAGCATGTTTGAGTTTTGAAGTTTCATGATACAAAATGAATTGTTGTTGTTAGATAAACAACTTTTGTAAATGAATTTTTGATGAAATTATCAATTAGGGGCTACTAATCTGTATAAAAATTAGCTAGGCTTGGGGGAAGGTTATATTGCTTGAATTTCATTTTTCGAGCCTAAGGACTGAATTGCAAAGAAATTAAAAGTATAGGGTCAAAATGATAATTTTGACAAAAATATGTTTTGGACTAATTTGAATGAGAAATATATTAAATTAAGTTAAATTTATCCGTACAGATCCAGTTAGACCTCGTACGATGTTAGATCAAGGAAAATAGGAAGTCTCGGATTAATAACCTCCGTATCTACGTATACTCGTCAGGGTAAGTTCATGTAATTAAATTGAGTAATTATATGTTTTAATAGAATTATATGTATGTGATTTGTATAATTTTCATATATAAATACCGATTGCATACCCGACGACGTATGACGATTACCGAGTCCTGTTTGAACTTTAGGAATTCATAGAATACAAATGACTTGTCATTAGAGATTACTGATATTCAGCTTGTAAGAGCTTACCAATTCTCAGCTCATATGAGCTTACCGATTTACAACTTGTGAGAGCATACCGATTCATAGCTCGTATGAGTAAACATGTACAGCAATTGACGGATTACTATTTAGGACACTATGTGTAAGCTATCCCGAGTATCCAACTATATTCTATATGGTTCAACGGGAAATGTTCTGATACGATATGGCATGAGTTCGATACGAACTATTACAAGTATAGATATGAATTTCATGGAAAATGATATTACATGGTAAATAGGTATATGAAATGGATGATACATGTATATGGAATTTGATTAATTGTTGAGCTCACCCATGACTTGGTTTATATATGTGTTTACATGACTAACATGGTTGATGTATATGTGCTTAGGCATTTGGCCAATATATGTTGGGATATGCTTTGATTACTTACCTTATATGTGAATAAATTGTAAGTTCAATTCTATGCTATACGAACTTACTAAGCTTAAATGCTTACTCTGCGTATTTTTCGTGTTTTATAGAGTATTAGAAGCTCATTCGGGTTGAAGATTTTCGGAGCTATATCACACTATCCATTGGCTCTTTAGGTACTTTCGATTGTTTAATTTTGGTTATAACGGCATGTATAGGTTATTTTGGCTAATGTTAGCCTATGTGTTTTGGTTATGGAAATGACCATTTGGTTGGTTTGCATTTTGGCCTTGTGTTGGTGAAATGGTATATTTTCATGTGTATATAAGTTGTCTTATATAGTTGAGGTATGGCTTGATATGGTAGAATGATGGAAGGTAAAATGGTGGTTTGAATATGCATTTTGTGTA